>RJWT010022088.1:0-17321 GCA_004365215.1 Cuniculus paca
TGCTGCTGGCCAGGCAGGTGCTGTGCCACTGAGCTATATTCCTGGTCCCATTCTTCTTATCTGTAATAATTATACAGATCTTGGGGGACAATTCTGAGGACTGACGGTATAATACATATGCTGATACCTGGTGCAGTCAGTAGACATTATGCTTTATTTTATTATCATTATAGCTACTGTTTGTTTACAGCCCTTTCAGTATTCAGGCCTCTTAACCGCCCCCCCCACCCCCAGCTTCTCTCCTCTTTCTTCTCTTTCTTCTCCACCCCTCTTCCTTCTAGGCCCTCGCTGTATTGCCCAGGCTGACTTCAAACTCCCGGGTTCAAGGGATTCTTCTGCTTCAGCCTCCTGAGCAGCTGAAATTAGAGATGGACCTACCACACCTGCTGTACATTTTGACTTTAGGAGACAGCTGGGATCCACACTTGCAGTTACAATTCTGGCTGCTGCCCTCTATTGGTTGTGGTTAGAACTGCAGTTCCGGGAGGCCGGGAAGCGATTCTGCCAATCTTGTGTGTTCACTCTGAGCATTGGATGATCCCCAGTATGCAAGCACCTAGGAATGAATTTGGTACATAGAGGGCTGGGTGTGTTCCGCTGTCTTCGGAAGTTTCTCAGTCCCTTACAGACACCTGGACCTCTTTCTAGTTGAGGAGACAGAGCAGCCCTGGGGGACTCAAAGACATGGACGGACACATTGACCTCGGCCTTGAAGACTGCCGGTTTTTGACTTTCCTTTGGAGGTGTTGCTTTAACGAAGCAGTGTAACACCTGGAGCCTTGTACACACGCAGATACACATGGACACAGCCATCCACATACTCTGCTTCTCAGTTTTTTATCCATTCCTTAAACAAGGGCGTTGTTGGTGCATATCAGAAAACAAGTAAGGACCACAATGAGGTCTCTCCGCATCCCTTTCTGTCTCCTGCTCTCCTTTGTCCTCCAGCCACCTATGTCTCAGCCTGCAGGCAATCTCTGTCGCCCGTTCCGCGGGTATCCTTTCAGAGATGCTCTGTTGGTTATGAGCATGCAGATCATTTTCACCAGAGTAGGATGCTTTTTGATTATTTTAATTTTATTTAAAATTGTGTTTATTTCAAATACATTTATTTCATTTAGTTTATTAGTTTAATCAAGTTTTTTGGGGATAGCTTTAGATTTTAGAAAAATTGAAGAGATAGTGCAGAGAGTTCCAGAGACCCTTCATCCAGGTTTCCTAATGTTAGCGTCTTACACAACTCCAGTGCATCTGTCAAATTTGAGAAATGAACAGCAGTGCATTGCTTGTTAACAAAACCCCAGGGTTTATCCTGATTTACCTGATTTCCCATTAATATTCTCTTTCTGTTCCAGGATTTAATTCAGAATCCTAGGTCTCATTTAGCACACATGCTTTTTTTATAGACAGAAATCACAAAACATCCTTTACCTTTTTTTCAAAGAACAAAACAAGTAAAACAACCACCACAACAAACCTACAAATATTTCACTCAATCAAGAAAACTGTGATGTTATTTATTACTCATTGAAGTATTTATTGAAACACACTCAGTCTATGCTAGATGCTTTATCTGATTTCATTCTCTCAACCTCCCTGGTCTTGTAGGCCGAGAGTCTGAGGTTTTGGAAAGCAGGGTGGCTCGAGTGCCATTACACTGCTGGACAGAAGAGCAAAACGCTCGCCCTGGCCAGGTCTGTCAGCTCCCGAGTCTGGCTCTGGGATCCAAGTCTTGCTTCTCTCCTTGGGTAGCTTTGCCTAATGAAGAGAAATGTTCTTATGCAATTTGGAATTGACTGCTGGACTTGGTGACAATTTATTTTGTGACTTCCCAGTACAAATGGAGTTCTTTTTTAGGAACAGTGACTCTCAGAGGGCAGAGCCAGGAATTTTAATTGTCCAAGAGGCAGCAGCGATAGCAGAGTGAGCACTGAGCAGGGGAGTCAGGAAACACCCGTTTTAATCCTAACTGACTGTGTGACCTTGGGCAACCATCCCAGTGCTAATTAATAATAATGGCCTCCACTTGTTGATCTCTTACATATTAGGGCTGTGCTAATCTGACTTACTCTTCTTAGCCATGTTGCTAATGAGACACAAATGTCACCCCCATTTTACAGAAGAGGAAATAGCTTTCAGGTGTTGAGCAACTTGCCCAAGACCACACAGATTAGGAGTTATGAACCTGGCAGGAAGGTTCCATTGTGCTTTTCCCACTGTGCTGATCAGGGGCAAAAGCACATATAACATAGACATGAGTTGTAATTAATACTCATTTTCTATGTGGCACACACTTTTCCAATGTCTGCCTGAAGTCTGGTCCCACTGTGGCTCAGTAAAGTCAATACAGTTGTCCCCTGGTGTCCATAGAGGAAAGACACAGGATGCTGCATGGTACCAAACTCCAAGGATGCTTTAGTCGCTGATAGAAAATGATGTAGCATTTGCATGTAACCTGTGTGTACTCTCCTGTGTACTTTATGTCATCTCTAGATTACTCATAATATCTCCTGTAATGAAAATGCTATGTAAACAATTGTTATGTTGTGTTATATGGAGGATAATGACAAGGAAAAGAGTCTGTACCTGTTTAGTGCAGTCACAATTTTTTTCTGCATGTTTTCTGTCTGTTGTTGGTACTTATAGGATCAGAGGGCCAACTGTATTTTTTTTTTGCCAACTGTATTGTAATCATTTCTATTTTTCAGATGAAGAAATTGATTTCTCTTTTGTTCAGTGATGGAGTCATTTCTTTTTGGCTCTATGGCTGTGCTCTGAGAACTATTGCTTTCAGCAAAAAGGGTTGAGACAGGCCTGGACTCGGGGAAAGTCAAGCAAGGCCTGGCCTGTGCCTTTTTGCTTTGGTGTCTCTGCCACTCCGTGAGAGACTGTGGTAGCTACAGGAGTGGGGGAAGGTGACTGGACCAGTTCCTCCCCCAGACCTTCTTGGAGGCTGGAGGTACAGGCCAGGATCCCTGGTGCTCATGAAGCCTGGGCAGGCAGCTGCCTCCTTGGCAGGGTAGGCTCCAGCCCAAGGCTCCTGGTCACTGTGTGGTCTGTGAACTGTGCGAGGAAAGGAAGCTCTGCCAACATGTCACCAGCCAGCACCCTGTGGACACCATCTGGGATGCACTGAGCTAGAGTTTGGGCTGACCAATGGCCGTTTCCTCTGCCCTGTGGCCACACCTTCCTGAGCACACACTGGGGCACTCAGCCCAGCAAGGCTGCCAGAGCATCAAGGACAGCAGCATCTCAGTGGATGGTCCTCTCTAGGCCCCAAGGGCCCCATGACACAAGAATAAAGATATTACCAATGGGCACGTATTTAAGACTTTCTGTGCTTGGGTGCTATGTTAAGTCCTTTGTGCCTATTGTCTCATTTAATTAACTCCTTACATGCCTTTATATGAGACGTATATACTGCAGCATTATTGGTGTGGCATTATTTTTGTAAGCATTATGCTAAACACTATGTTTATAGTTAGGGAAGCTGAGACACAGAGGCTGTGGGCGATGTAGCTAGTAAGTTTCAGGGGCAAGGTTCAGAGTCCATGTTTTTAAGCCTGGCTGCAAGTCATGTGTCATGGATCTCAATCTCTGCTCACTGATTGGTGGGAAATTCTGTTCAGTCCTTTGCTCTTTCTGGCCCTCAATGCAGGGATTGGAACACTTTCCAAGTGTGTTCAACAGAGTCTCAGAGTTATGAGATGAGCTGTGGTGCAGGTAGGAGTGGGATTGAGGAAGAGGCAGCAGAAGGTGAGGAGCATTAGACTCCCAACCTCTGGCACACTTCCCCTTTAACCTGAGATCAGAGCTTCATGTTTAGCTGCCTCCTGTATTAGGCTTATGTGTAAGGATTGGCTTGTACAAGGGGTCCTGCCGCTTAAGATTGGTTTAAACAGTAGAAATTATCATCCCGACATTCTTGGACCCTACAAGTAGAGGAAAAGCATCAGAGAAGTTGAGCAACCTATCTAGAGAGACTCAGCAAATTAACAACTAATACATTAAATTACATAATGTATTGGCACAAACTGGAGGTTCTGAAGGCCATCAAAAATGGGCTCAAATCCCAGTTATGCCAGTTGCTAGCAGTGTCCTTGGGCAGAGTCTGCTTGTAACTGGTAGACCAGGCCTGGTTCCTACCACCAAGTCCTCTCAGTGGGTAGTTAACACCTTTGGTTATTTCTCTGATGGAAGAACTCAGTAACCAAGTCATCTTTCCTTCCCCTCTTCACTTCCAATCCCATGTCTGAAGGGGACAGGACACCCAAATATCTGTTGACTTGCCCAGTTATGGTGCATACATCAGGGATATCCGTATAGTTTGGATCTTTTTGTTTGTTTGTTTGTGTTTGAGACAGAGTCTTGCTATGTAGCTCAGGATAGTCTTGAACTCACTATGTAGTCCAAACTGGGCTTGAACTCACAGAAATCCTTCTGTCTTAGCTTCCCAAGTGCTGGAATTATAGGTGTGCACCACCACACCCAGCTAAGTTTGGATCTTGAATGTCCTCCAAAGGCCCATGCATTTATGGCTGAGGTCCCAGCCTGTGTTGCCATTGGTGGACTAGTTGAAGCCTAGTGGAAGGAAATTACATCACTGGGCATACACTTAGAGGGGCTATTGGGACCTTGGGCCTTCCTTTCCCGCTCTAGTTTTGCTTCCTAACTGCCATGAGGTGAGCTGCCTTGACCCTCCTCTCCCTCTGTACTTTGGCTTTCTGGCTGCCATGAGATGAGCCACTTCATCAGCCATGCACTTCTACCATGATGTGCTGTCTCACCACAGACCCAAATGCAACAAGGCCAACAAACCACATGTTGAAACCTTAACCTTTTCCTCAGCCAAGTGTGTTGGTAATCCCACCTGTGATCCAAAACTTAGGAATGCTAATGCAGGAGGATAGCAAGTTTGAGGTGGGCAACTTAGCAAGACCCTGTCTCAAAGTTAAAAAAAAAGCCAGGCTATATCCAGGGGTAGAGTACTGCTGGGTTTGATTCCCAGTAAGGAAAAACAAAACCAAAAAACTCCAAATCCAAAGCCTTTCCTCCTTTAATCTTAGAGAAATGGAGAGCTGACTAACACAGTGCCCAAGAACTGCCCTCTCAAGGAATAATTTGCAATGAGTTATCTGACAATCTCTTCCAGAATTTGCATCCTGTGGCGGAAATTTTCATGGATAGGAAAAAAGTGAGGCTTGTCATAAGAAGACATGAAAAAGAGACATGTGTGACCCTTTGTAGCTGGGTGACTATTTCATATGTCTAGGCTCTGGTGTCCTCACCTTTTTGAGAGAAGTGCTGGAGTTTGCTGATTTCCATGGGCCTCTTGCAGCTTTGAGATAGCAAGCTTTGATGATCCTCGTCACCAGGAAACATGACCTCTGATGTTGGCATCCAGACATTTCCCTGAGAAGGCTTACCTGAGAGCACAGACTCATGAATCAGACCCTAACTGACCCAGTGTCCCTGTGCACCCCTGGGGTGAATGATGAGACTTTGGGAAGTTAGCCTGCAATGGTCTGACCTTAAGACCTTTACAGCTCTGTTCTGAGGATATCCCTGACCCAGAAACAGCTAAGTGGGAGAGCACTGAGTGGGACAAGTGTCTCTGCAGGATGGATGGAGCATGAGCCCATGGTTGCAGACAACATCCAAAGGAGAGGTCTGGTCTTCCATGGGCACAGAGTCTGTGTGCAGTGGTGAATGTGGGCATCACTGGGGGCAGTGGTGTGACTGGAATGGGCACGTACAGCAGCTCTTTCCTTGGCTGTGGTATCAGCCGACTTGGTCAGGTCAGATTCCAGAGTGCTAATGGAGCCCTGTTTACTAGTGGGAAGGGGACTGATTGGCTGCTGAAGGTGCAACACATGTTGTCTTCCTCCTCTCTGATACCCCACAGTAAAAGATGTTCATGTTACAGGGGGAGGCTTAGCCATCTCTCTCTCTCTCTGCCCCTTTCCTTGAACCACACACCTTTTTATTGGCTTCCCCTGGCCTGGGCCTTTCAGACTGTTAGGTGGTGTGGTCAGTGTTCCACTGACAGCTCTTTTGGCACCCCTGGAGGCTCCTCATAGAAAACGCACGTGCATGCCGACAGCTTCCTGTGTTCCTCTAGGGACCCTGTAGGCTGGGAGCATGAGAGATTAAAACCTCAGGAGTGACCCTCAACCAACAAGGGATGAGGAGGTAGATAAATCCCCTGACTCCTTTGCCACCACAACAGGGTGGGAAATGCCAGCGAGCTAGAATCCACAGGCTAAAACTTTGCAGGTGGTGAAGGTTGGTCACCAGTGACAAAACCAGTGCTGAGTGCGATGTTTAGATTACTCAGCTATCATAACCTTCCTTTGGTTTTAACCTTGTCTCTCAGGATTCTGCCATACTCCTCTGGAATCTCTATAACCTCATAGCAAGTGGACATACTGTATTTACAAGTAAGTGTAGACATTTACAGCCAAAATTTTGGGTCTCACTACAAAGTTTGCCGTTAGTCTGTTTTGTCTCACAGCATGAAGTTTAATTAATTTTACATAAGCCTCAATTTCTCTATATGTAAAAAAAGACATTGGACCAAGTCAGAATTTCTCATCAGGCAGCCAGAGAAATGACAGTTCTGTAGGATGGTAGTAGCTATCATCTGGAGTACAATAGACTTCACTGATAGGTTTATTTTGAAATATTGCTGGATTAAAGTGCAATTTTTAACTGCAGAGCTTTTCAGATCATTTAGTATAAAAATTCACCTTTCTTTGGTGGTCTTTTGGAGACAAGATCTCTCTATGTAGTCCAGAATGACCTCAAACTTGTGGTGATCTACCTCCCTCAGCCTCCCAGGTGATAGGATTACAGGCATACACTACTATATCCTACAAAAAACTCACCTCACATAAGATATTTCTTCAAAACAGCAAACACGCCAAGCAGAACAGAATCTAAGGATGGTTCAGATTCAAAGTGCTATAATTCTTTATCAATTTCCCTTGAGAGTAGAGATATAAAGAGAAATATAATCGATGATTGGCTCATTTTAGTTCTCTCTTGTAGACATAATATAGTGATTGGTCTTTAACAACTGTGTTTAACCAGCTCAAAGCAAGTGTTGATAATGGGATCATTTTTAAAGTAAAGTGTTAGAGGATAAATCAATGGGATTGAAAACAGTTGAAACAAATTGTTGCTTAAGACCAGACTAGCTATTTAAGTTACTTTCATGATGTATTGGGTGATGAAACCAATTGGAAAAATTGACAGCAAGATGGTGTTCGCTTGGGTTTTCTTTTCTTTTTTGGACATAGTTTTGGTTTGGACAGCTGCTATGAAGAAGGCCTTTCACCAGAAACCCCTGAGTAGTGAAATCCTACTTAGCATCTCCAAATGTGTGTGTGTGGGGGTGGGATTGGGGGAGGTTGGGGGGGTTTAGTTTTGTGGCACATGATGGAGAAAGTTGTTATGATCTCATGTTCACAGTTAAATATCTGGCAAAGCTCCAAGTGCCTGAGCCACCAAGGTTTTCCACACTGGGGCAATGTCCACTCCATGCAATGTGAACTACTGTGACTGTCTTGACATAGACTCTCCTTCAAGTGTCTTTTCCTTTATTCAAAAGAATCCACACATGCTTAAAGCACCTTTTTACAAATTTGGGCATGAGTAATTCCAAGCTCTCCATACCAATAGTTTTCATCAAAGAAGAATCAGTTTTAAGGTCAGCATTTGATAGAAAAAGATGGAAAATGCAGTAGCATCATCCAAACCATCCATGTGTTTAAAGCCAATGTTCTGCAGCCTCACAATAGCTAGGACATGGAACCAACATAGCAGCCCACCAATGGATGAATGGATGAAGAAGAGTATGTGGTGCACATGCAAAATGGATGGAACTGGAGACATCCACGTATTAAGTAAAATAAACCAGACACAGGAGGCCAAACATGGCATACTTTCACACATGGAAGCTAAGAAGAAATTGATCTGAATGTTGAATAGTGACCACCAGGAACTGGGAAGGGTGGAGAGCAGAGGGAATAAGAAGACATTGGATAATGGGTACCAAAACACAGATAGAAGGAATAAGTTCTGGTGCTCCTCAGCACAGACTATTATTCACAATAAACTAGTATATATTTTAAGAAATCTAGAAGGAAGGCATTTGAGGGCTCCAAATATTAAGAAATTATAAGCCAGGATAAAAAATAAAGAAATTATAAGGAGACACAAATGTTCATTATCTTGATCTGATCAGTGCATGCTGCAAGCATGAGTTGAAATATTAAATGTACCCTATTTATATATAGACAATTATTACATGTTAATTAAAATGAATTTCCATGCTTGGCCCCACCCTTGGAGAGTCTGATGAAATAAAATGTGTGCAGACATCTGGATTTTAAAAAGTTCTACAGATACAACTCACGTGTCCATCAATGAGAGTCTAGATACATGAAATATAGGTTATTCATACAATAGAAATCTAACAACTTAGCAATTAAAAGTAAAAAGCTGTCAATTTATGAAGCAGCTTGGATGAAGCTTCCAGACATCAAGTGAAAAAAGCTAGTCACCAAAGAACACAAGGTGTCAAATTTTTAGGAAGTTCAAAAGAACACAAAAGTGTTACATAGTGTTAGAAATCAAAATTATAACTTCTTTGGAGTGGGAGTAGGGAAATTGACAAAGGGGCAAAGGGACATTTTCTGGGGGTGATGAAAATACTTCAGACGTTTCTTAAGTGATGGTCTATATAGATGCACATAATTTCAAAACTTAACAGAATGAATCCTTTTCTTTTTTAAACCCCCCACCCCCAAGTGCTGGGGAGCAAACACAGGGTCTCACTAGAGGATGCTAGGTAAGTACTGTGCCACTGAGGCACATCTCCTGTCCAATAAACTGAACTCTTAAGTGATAGGAGGTTAATGTGTATGATCCATACCTTATTTATTTATTGGGAGAGGGTCTCACTATGTTGCTTATACTAGTCTTGAACTCCTAAGGACAAATCCTTTGGAGAAGCCAGGACTATAGGTGTGAGCCACCCTCTATGCTGCTTTATATTTCATTTAAATAAACAGGCAAACTTCCCCAATTTAGAGTCCTGCTCCTGTGCTCAGGTCCAAACTTTGTGATCTCCACATGAGGGAGGGGCCTAACCCAGTTCAGCACAGCCAGACTCTGAAGAATGGCAGATTTCCCCATTCTCTACTTTGTGTCTCACAGTCCCCCATTTTCATTTATCTTTCAGGATTCCTCCTACCCTTTTTCTATCTTTTGGGTAATAAAACCCCAGGGAACTTGACCTACCACAAACAGCTCAGTAATGAATCTGTAAGTCTTTAGAACAGTGTCTCTTTCCTATTTGTGTGTCATCAGCCATACCCACATTCCTCAGAGCACACCCTCTCTTCTATGTCACTTAAAGGTATCTCATGTTTGAAAGCCTACTATGTGCCACACCACGTTGAGTCTTGTACCAAGATTTTTGTCTTTTTCTTTTCTAAATAACCCTGGTATTTTCCCTGCCCCCCTCCACTTTCCATATTAGTAATCATTAAAGGATGATAAATAATGGCCCAGAGGGTATTCCTTAGTTTGGTTGAATTGACACAACAAAATATTATAAACTGGGCAGTCCATAAATCACAGAAGTTTATGTCTCACAGTTCTGGAGCCTGAAAGTCCAAGATCAAGGTGAGGTAGATTTAATTTTGGTGCCTGTGCATAGACCACAACTTTTTGCTGGAGCCAGAGGAGAGAGGAAAGGGGTTAGATACTGCTCTGACGACTCTTGCCAGGGCACTAACTCCCTTCAAGTCTCAAGATCTAATCACCCTCAAAAGGTCCCTATTCCTAATACATTGCCTCGGTTAGGCACTAGGGCAGGGGTTAAGATTCTAACATAAAAGCGAGGGGCACAGAACTCCTGATGACAACAGATAAAATTAGGCTGATAAGTGGAGTAGCCAAGGTTGGAAGGATGATTGCAAAGCCTCTTAAGATTTAAGACCTTTTTTTTCCAGGGCCTAGAGGGAAAGAAGCGAAAGCAGGAATGGAGATGGAGGTGATTGTAAAGGGGGCGAACGTCCCTCACTTGGCAATGCATGCCATGTCCGGTCACCAGGAACCCAGCTAGTTCCAGGTTCTCTCGCTTACCCTTTCTAGTAGCTTAGAAGTGGTAACCTCAGGGCAACTTTTGTTTGGTACAACTTAGCAGACAAGAAGGAAGCAAGTGGGTAAGGTAGATGTCTTTGCTTTTAGGCTTCTGGCTTTCTGAGATCAGAAGAGTGGGTTCCCGTACGGGGGTGGTGAGGCACACGGAGATGCATCGGAGCAGACTCTCTGCGGGTGTGTGCGTGTCGGCGCGCCTGTGCCTGGAGGGGAGATCGTCGTAGCCAGCGCGAGGCACTGGGGAGGAGGAAGCGGCCGCCAAGATCTGAATAATTGATTCTTCAGCCGCACCAGAAGCCCGGGAGCGGGCGGAGAGCGTGGTTCCAACACCACGGACAGCGACACGCGCCACCGCAGCACCCCAGTCACCAGTCAGACACCTATCTCGGCCTTGTTCGTAGCCCTGCGCTCCGGGAGCTGGTGGCCGCGCTCCGCGCCGCCGCCTGGGGACTGCGGGGTCTGCCTCAGCCCGCCTCCAGGGAGGGCGGCTGCCGGCGGAAGACGCTTTCGCTCGCCGGAGCTCCAAGCGTCTTCTGCTTGCGTGGGGGCTGCTGCGTCTCGCTGGCTACGAACAAGTCCCTAAGTTGGCTTGGTGGGCGCCTTGCCTTTCTGTTCTTCTTCGGAGGCGACCGCGGCAGAAGCACGCCCCAGGAACCTTTGCCAGTGGCGTGAGCCAGGACAGCCAGGCGCTCTCTGGACTCCCGCCGGGAAGTGGGGAACCGAACGCTCAGCGCCGAGCTGGCCCCGCAGCCAAGGGCCCCGAGGGAGCTGCCTTCACCCGCCCGCGCCTCTCTCGGCCGGGGACCGCGGGGATCCCCGGCCACACGCGCGCGCGCGCTCCCACACTCACACTCGCACACACGCACACTCGCCCTCACACACCAGCCTGAAGCGGGGCTGCAGAGAGGGCTCGCGGGCGCGCTCAGAGGACCAGGCAGCTGCCATCCGGAGTGGGGCAGGAGGCTGAGCTAGGGTTGCTGGAGCGAGACTCGTAGAGCTTGGCCGGAGCATGGGGCCGGGTGAGCGCTGAGAGTCACGGCCGCAGCCATCAGCCTTGGAGATGACCAGGAGCGGCCACCGCTGAGAACTATGTGGAGAGAGGCTGCGGTGAGTGGTGGCGCGGGGCGCGGAACCCGGGAGGCCCCCTCGGGAAGGGGGCGGCGGGAGGCCTGGATAGGAGGGGGCGGCAGGACCGCCAGAGGGTCGCTACGTGGGAGTGATCGCACCTCCCTCGGGGATCCGGGACCGCGGGAGCCCGCGTCCTTCCCTCCCCCTCTCCTCCTGCCAGCTCGTCGCAAACTCAGCCAGCGCCCCCTCCTTCCCTCCTCTTTCTCTCCCTACCCCCCTCGTTCAGCAGCTTCTGGTCGCAAAACTCCCAGCAGCCGGCGCCGGGGAGGTGGTAGGGGGTGAGGGTGGAGGTGCCCAGTTAGCTTCTCGTGGGCGGCCAGCCCGGGGCTCCCATTCTCCTATGCACCCCTGAGCGGAGCTCGGGTTATCCGCCACAGGGACTGTGGCTCCGCACTGAGGGCGTCTGGGCACGGAGCTCAGCTCTCCCTCTATGGTCGAGTCCCCAGGCGCATAGGGGGGCTGTGAGCACTGCAGACTGCAGCCTCCCCCCCCAACCCCCATTTCCCCGCGCTGGTGGGCTGACCCTGCCACTCCATCTGTCCTCCGCCCTGCTAGAGCCCTGCTGCAGAGCCTCCGGCTGGGATAGCCGCCCCCCGTGGGGGCGATGCGGACTGCGCGGGACAGCCAGGGGAGCGCGCGGGGGCCGCAGCATGCGGGAACCCGCTAAACCCGGCGGCTGCTGAGGCGGCCGAGATGCTTGTGCGCGCAGCGCGCCCCACTGCATCCTCGACCTTCTCCGGCTACAGGTAAGTCCCAGCGGGAGATCCTGGTTTGGTGGGCCCGGGAGGAGAGAGACTCGATCGGAGGGAGAGAGAGAGAGGGATCGGGAGAGAGAGGAAGCGTGAAAGCGGGAGAGGGAGACCAGTAGTGAGGCTCGGGATGAGCACCAGGGGGCGCTGCGGCTCCGCACTCCGCGGTGCTTGCCCAAAGAATACCAAGGCCGGTGCGAGTTCGCCCCAACTTCCCCCGGCTCCAACAGCGCCGGGCCAGAGGGGTGCGCGCCTGTACACGCGTGCACGACCGTGCTGATGTTTGCAGGCAAGAGCGGCAGCACGTTTGGCGCGGTACAGGTGTGTGCAGCGCTTGAGGACGTGTGAGGACTCTGAATGGCTGTGAGCATCTCTACCGCGCCCTGCGGAAGTGCGCAGAAAAGCGCGCGTGTCTGTGAGCGTGTGCAGCTTACTGCCCACGTGCAACTAAGATTTGGCAACAGGGTTCGAAGTGGAGAGGTTAGGGAGGGGCTGCACAGTCCGCGTCTGTCTGAGAGCTTCTTGGGAGCCTACCTTTCTCCCCACCCATGTTCCTTGCTAGCTCCCACGCTCTGGTCCACGGGGGGACGCGCCTACTCTTCAGAATTCTGCATTGCACAGGCGCGCACGACAGAGGGTGTGTGTGCACGCGCGTGAGTGCACGCGAGTGTGTAGGGGGCGGGTCCTGGGGCAGCCTGCAGGTGAGTGAAAACCTCTTCAAGGCCCCTCCACGAGACGTGGGGCAGGGCGCGAGTTAACCCAGGCACCCCAGAGCCCTCACCTTCACACGAGCGTGCTCACTTCCAAGCGCTTGGGAGGGTACCCTGCAGGAGAGAAGCGAGGTCTGCACCAGTTGCCGCGAGTGGAGCGAGGTCTGTGGCGCACCCGGCCAGCTCGCAGGGGGTGGGGTCTGTTAACTAGCTCAGCTCGCAAGCAGGCTGCGGTGTGCAGGTGCCGCCTCCGCACGCCCGGGCTGGCCTGTAGTTCGCTCTGCGTGAGCAGGGGGCGGGGTCGTAACTTGTTCCGCACTGCCCTAGGGGGAAGAGGGGAAGACAGGGTTTACTCCTTGCAGCCAGGAGCTGGGTGGGGTCCATGGCTGGTTTGTTGCTCCGGGGCTGTGGTTTGCAGCTAACTTGGGGAAAGCGGCGGGGGATGTGGGCAGAGTCTGAAATGGAAAAGAGGCGGGGGACAGGGGACCGGACAGAGGCAGGATGCAAGAATGAGTTTGGGAACAGAGGTGGAGAATTAGGTCGTATTAGAGTTGTAGACAGAGTTGGAGATGGATGGAGGGATGCAGATGGCGTCGGGGATGAGGAATGGAGAGAGTGACCACCGTGGCCGGTGCTGGGGTTGGGTTTGGTACCTGGCCCATAGGGCGAGGCGCAGAGTCAGTGATCTCTGTGCTGTGCGCCCCCTGTTCACGCCGACCTGCCTCTCGCTCTTCACCTTGCAGGAACTGTAAGTGGCGACTATGGGAAGACTGGGCTATTGGACCCTGCTGGTGCTGCCGGCCCTACTGGTCTGGCGCGGTCCCGCGCGGTGCGCGGCGGCGGAGAAGGGTCCCCCCGCGCTGAACATTGCGGTGCTGCTGGGTCACAGTCACGACGTGACGGAGCGTGAACTTCGAAACTTGTGGGGCCCGGAGCACGCAGCGGGGCTGCCCCTGGACGTGAACGTGGTAGCGCTGCTCATGAACCGCACCGACCCCAAGAGCCTCATCACGCACGTGTGTGACCTCATGTCTGGGGCGCGCATCCACGGCTTGGTGTTTGGGGATGACACTGACCAAGAGGCTGTGGCCCAGATGCTGGATTTTATCTCCTCGCAGACTTTCATCCCCATCTTGGGCATCCACGGGGGTGCATCAATGATCATGGCTGATAAGGTAAGGCTGGGAGGGGATGGGCTGCCAGGATCCCAGAGGAATCACCATTGGTTCTTGGGCTCCCCAGGCGTCTGTCTTGACCTGGAGGTGGGAGGACTTGTTTCTGTGGTGAGAACCAGGCCTCACCTCTCCAACCAGAAATGAAAGGAAATGTCCCTTGCCTAGGTTCTGAAAGCCAAGTACTCAGTCACCCACTTCAGTGTACCAGGAAGAATGTGGAAAGGGGTGGTGCTGGTGATGGCAGTGGAACGTTTGGAGACTGCCAAGCAGCGCCCGGCAGAGAGCATGGGAGCCTGCAGGCTGATCTGGCTCATGTTCCTGTAAGACTGACTTTACCTGATGCTTCGGGGGAAAAGTTCATTTAGTTCCTTCTTGTGGTGACTAGAACTATCTTTAAAAATATTATAGGTGAGTATATTGTGAGACAAAACGTGGTGCTTTTAAGAAAAGCACAAAAGGATAGAAAAACGTTAAGGTTCCCCAGACTCTGCAACAAGAGGAACCGAGGTGGGAAGCCTGAGGGGTCCTGGGCTAGAGAAGCACAGATTAAACTCTGCCTCTAGGAGCTGAGGGGGGCTATCTCCAAGCCCGGAGCATGGAGGGCCTGACATTTTTCTTACACAGCCCTCCTGTGAATTGGCAGGAACTCCAAGACCTCCAAATGGAGGAGTTGACTCTCGAGGATGGATCTTGGTCTTGAAGTTGAGTCTTGAAATAAAAGAAAGTGTGCTCAAGTCTCTTGACATATGATGACAGGATAAGCCTTTTTGTGGATGTCCAGAGAGCCCTGGGTTAGAGAAAAGTGGGGAGAAATTGGACAGCTTGAGTGAGAGGTCATAAGGGCCTGCTTGGGAATTAGGCTGAAGCGGAAGGTGGGAAGGAGGATTCAAGGGAGAAGTAAAGTGAGGGAAGAGAAAAAAAGGGGAAAGGATTGGAGTTGTGACTACACTGTAACTCCATGTAAGCCCCAGGAAAGATCTGGGGGTTAAAAAGGAGATGAAAGCATGAGTGCACACATGTGTGCTGGTCCTTGCCTGGAGACCTTCTTGGAGGGTATTCCTTAGCAGGAGACATCTTAGTGGAGCACGGAGACATTTGTTACAGCACTTTCCTTTTGACGCTCTCAAAGTACTTTTGTATTTATCAAACCCTATTCTGGCTCTGCTCAGCACTTCTCATTGACTCCTTTGGGAACTCTATTAATTCTTTCGGGTCTCCTGGGCTGCAGCACATTTGGCTGAAACACACAACTGATGCAGTATCTTATTAAACGTTCATTTAAAATGATTTGCCACCTAGCAGAATCCTGATGAGTGATTGAGTATTTCCTCTCAATTTTAGGGGGCTCCTTTCTGTAATGCAAAGAGTAGGGAATCAGCTGAGCCTTGCGCAGAGTGAATAGGCCATTTCAGAATTGGACAGGGCCTTCAGGTTTGCTGGAGCATCAGGTAACTTTCTAATGAAGTTGAGATACTTGACTGAGATCATGCAGTAGATCGTAGAGCTAGACATCTGGATCTGGTCCCAAGCTGTGAGCTTACTTTCCACAAAATCAAGCCTGTCCTTTAACTTTATCATACCATGCTTAAGAGAGACAAGAAATCCATCTCATTAAATAGAGAAGTACAGTGCATACAGTGAATCACAGCCCAGAGGTAGGAGCCAGGCATCTCACGAAGGCATGAACATGGAGAAAAAGAGTGCTTCTCAGCGAAGGTTGATAGTGTGCTTTTGGGATATAAATATTGATACTAGTGCCTCTTCCCTTCTGAAGTTTTGACTGAAGAAGCAACACCTAAGAACCAATGACCATAATGAAAGTGAAGTTTCTGGATCCATCAGGAGCCAGCACAACCTAACAGAGAACAAGATGAATTGGAGAAGGTAATTTAAGGCCAGGAGGCCAGAGTGGCCTCCATCTCTCTTTCTCCCAAGTCTGTGTTGGCAGGTATGTGAAATAGACTCTCACTTGCCATGAAAGGGACATTAAAAAGAGAATTTTGAGAATTGAGAGAATGTGGGTGAAACTCTCCTTCCTTTTGGGGGGATGAAACTGCCTTATGGAGATGTGGACAAAAAGTGTAACCCAACTTAAGAGTAAGAGAAAAGAAAGGCACCAGGAGATGGCAAGAGGAAGACAGGAAAGGACATTTCCAGAGAAGACAGGATTAGACAGAGATTTGAAGCACTGGAAAAGAGGAAAAAGAAGGAGCTCATTGGCTCAAAAATGGTGAAAGGAACTGAGTACTTTCCATTGCTGTTGGTGTCATCAGATTTGGAGAGATTGCCTCCCCCTGTGATTCTGGTGGAGTTGTAGTGAGTTAAGGCAAGGGGGCAGAGCATTAAAGAAGTCAGAGAAGACAATGTTGGGGGCATATGCTGGGCCCTATGTGTGGGATGGGCAGGTGGTATTGAGAGTAGTTGGTTTAAAGGATGGTATTTTGAGAAACTCAGATATATTTAAAAGGAAAGAAATTGTCTGAAATGGGTCCAACTTTTCCTTCCATTAATGACACAACTATTTGGCAGGTGCCTTTACCACCTGTCTAGTTTAGAGTTGAATGCTTGATGGGGTTTGTTTGGCTTCAAAGAAGCAGTCATGTGATGCTGCCTAAAACCCTGCCTTGCATGGGTGTGCCAGCAGTGTTATGATCACAAAGTCTCAACCTCCCCGAATTGACAAACACCGTCGGCCTCCCACTAAGATGACTTTGACTTGGTAAGGTGGCCTAGAGCATCCCTGTCTTGTTTTTGCTTCTAAATTGGCAGCATGATAATACCTATGTAGATAAGATGGGGTATGTGTTAATTCTACACTTACCCCATTTCCTCTGGTTAATTTATCGGTGAAAGTGAAAGCACACACACCCCCTACATTTTCAGCTTTCTCATGGCCTGTATGACCCTTGAAGTAAAGAACGAAGTCTTATAATTATTGATATGGTGTCAAGTGGCAGATTTTTGTAGTATCAATTTAGCCTACAACAGAGGTATTTTTACTTGTATCAGTGTGTGGTCTGGTCTTGTAATAAAATTGGTTAACATAATGCTTGATGTAGACAAAGTTCTAATCTTATCGGGGTCTGACCATTTTGGCTCTGTCCAATTAAAGTAGATACTGGCTTCAGTAATAGTCCCCAGTAAATCCAGTGACTGTACTAGTCCTTGACCTTTCCGCTCAGTGCCCTGTGGACGTCCAACACCATATGTGGTGGAAGAGGCAAGATTATGTCCATTCACAACAGTGTCTTCTCTGACTTTTCTTTATGTGTTAATTCTACACATACCCCATATCTCCTCTACTGGAGTGAAAATCCACTGAGGGCAGGTTTTTTAAAAAAGTATGTTCAGGGCCGGGGATTTAGCTCAGTGACTCAAGCACTTGCCTT
>RJWT010022089.1:0-17319 GCA_004365215.1 Cuniculus paca
TTTTTTAATTTTTCCTTCTCCTCGTACCTCTCTCCCTTTTCTTTCTTGTTTCTTTCTAAGACGCCCACAGGCCTGAGCTGTAGGAGGAACGTGACTGAGAGACCCAGAGCTCAGGTGCCCCAGGGATGGCTCTGATCACTCTCCTCCCACCCCTCTTGGAGAGGGATCTTGCCCCCTCGACTCACCTCAACCCCACCCCACCGTGCAGAGAACCCCATGGCTCCCAGCTGCTTAAAAAAGCGACACAGAGCTGCAGGCAGCGTCACCACAGCCCCAGTGTGCAGACCCGGAGGGGACTCAGTCACCCTCCAAACTCCCACGCCCACACGCTCGGAGGCGCTGCGTGAGCACCCTGTGGCGCCGCGTTCCCCTACGGAGCCCCCGCAGTGTCGCACACGGTGCAGTCTCTTGTGGCGCTGGGGAGCTACCACAGTCTAGTGCGCTGTCCTTTGGCGCCCTGGGCTTCGTACCTCAATAAGGCACTTCCGTGTAAATATGCTGGATCAACATTTACTCAGTGCTGCCTGATGACTCATCTGTGCCACAGGATTCCGAGTGCTCTCCCTTCCCGGGCTTCCTCAGAGGGCCAAGCACGTCAGATACTGCAGGGCCTTTGCACTGCCACGCAGTGGGGGGTAGTTGTTCCCCCAAACACCAGCTTCCTCCCTCACCCGGCCCCCTGGGGACCTCCGGACCTAGGGCGGCACCATGGACCAGTCCCCGTGTCTCACCGTTCCCTGTCCTCCCACTTTACTCCCTAGCCTCACCCCGTTACCCAGCCCGGGATTACACCTTTCTTTCTCCCTCATCAAAGTGCAGTGTACGCAGCAGCAGAGACTTTTCCTTTTGGGTCTGTGGTGCCAGGGGTAGAAGCCAGGGCAGCCCCCAGCATGGACAGCTTAAAGCCCTATCCTACTCCTCTGCACTTAGCCCAGGGCTGGGGCGACAGAGGCACTCGGGTAACAGCTACTGCCTGAAGTCTTCCGCTTTTCTACCGACCTCCTCCGGGCCCCTGAAGCCCAACACGGCTTCCCACCTGCGGAGTCCTTCTTCTCGGTTGTCCCGAGATGACACAGCCCCGAGTTCCGCTTTATCGCTTGCTTTTAGATCCCGTGTCATTCTACAGGGTTGCAAGGCAGCAGCTCGCCGAGATATTTTCAGTTCCTCCAAACAGAAAGTGAGGGGACCTGGAACTTGGCAAGAAAGAGAAGGCATCCAGAATATGAATTTCTGAAAGTACAGAGGCTGTTAAAAGTAGTATTTGGTGCTTCCCAGGAGGAGGACACAGGCTCTCTCACCCGGTGGCACCCTGGTCACTTGCTTTCCACACCAGCCTTTGGGGTGGACGCTGTTGTGGGTCCCATTTTCCGGGTAAAGGACCCTAAGGCACAGATAGGCAAAGGCCTTGCCTAAGACGGATGAGCTGGCCGAAGGCAGGTGGGTGGACACTTGCCGGCTGGACCACTTGCTGTTGGACCTGACTCCCACCCCAAGGATGGGTGACACTCAGCTCTAAGCACCTGCTGGGGCTCCTCTCCATGTTGGCCCTGAGCCTCCCAGCAGCCAATCTGAGGAGCCATTCTATGATTCACCCTGTCCAGGACAGAAGCCCACAGCACCACAGAACAGGAAGATGCCTGGGGCCACGAGTGCAGGTCCTGGGCTCCAGGGTCAGGATTCCCGAATGCAAGCAACAGAAACTGAGCCCGATTCTCCACACAGAAACAAGTGGGCTGGAAGATCAGGAGAGTGGGGAACGGGAAGGGTAAATGTCACACCCCCGAGCTGCTGCGAGACCCTCCCTGACCACTATAGCTGCTCGCTGGACCCGAATGACGTAGGCATCGCAGCCTGCCCTCCCTGGATCCTAGCTGGAGTTGCTCATGAAGGCATCTGATTGGCCTGGCCTGGATCACACGTCTATGGCCAGCTGTCTGGGAAATGAAACAACTTCCAACCCCCTTCTATGGGGTGGGCTCTGTAGCCCATCAGTACGACACCCAAATGGGGAGGGAGTTTAGATGCCGGATGTCCTCTTCTCTGAACGAAAAATGCCCACCCCACCCGCCCCAAGGAGTCCCAGAGGACAGCTGCCTGAGCGCCACTGGGGAGGCAGGCTATGGCTGCAAAATGGGGCACAGAGGAGCTGGGATCCTTCTGTGGCAGTGACAACCCCAACCTCAAGTGGCTGGGTGAGCCTTAGCGGGCTGGTCCTCGGGCACCCTGGGGTGATTCAAGCTCCTCCTAGCACAGAGACTTGGAGGGCTTGGGGCCCCAAAGGGATCACACTTCATTTGGCCTTAGGAGATGGTCGGATCTATCTGGAATCTCTCCCTTTGGGAGCAGCTGGGAACACGCCGGCTCTGGGCTCCACAACTGTCCTGACAAACTGCCATGGAACAGTCTCCAGGACCTCTGGACCAACTCGTTAACCAGGCGTCCGGGCCACCGGGAGCCCTGCCAGACAGCGGCGTGTGCATTCTCCACCAGGCGGTCCCAGCCGTCCTGGCTGGCAGGAGCATGCCAGCAGACCAGTGTGCTGTTTGTTTTATTTTGCTCTGGTTTATCATGCAGGGCACAGCTGAGGACAAGGCTCACACACCAGGCCACATGCAGCCTCCATTA
Organism: Cuniculus paca; assembly: GCA_004365215.1. Classification (NCBI taxonomy): domain Eukaryota; kingdom Metazoa; phylum Chordata; class Mammalia; order Rodentia; family Cuniculidae; genus Cuniculus; species Cuniculus paca. The sequence goes on from RJWT010022089.1 coordinate 2,626, forward strand.
GCGCCCTGCTCTGCCCTCTGCCCTGGGGAGGATGGCCTGGCCTTCACAGATTGTATCCACGTGTCCCCATGTCCCCCTTACCCTCTGGGCTTGGACACACTGTTGATGTCTTTTAACCCCATTACATCTCCATAAATAGTCCTTTCATTAAAACTTGTTACGGGTTGAATTACGTCCCCCTGAGTTCATCTGTTGAAGCCCCAGTCCCTCAGCATGTGACAGTATCAAGTTCAGATAGGTCACTAGGATGCCTCTAGTCTACATGACAGACACACCCGGGACAAGCACACAAGGACACAGGGAAGAGATGCCATCTGCAAGCCCAGGAGAGAAGCCTCTGGAGGGACCAGCCCCGAGACACTTAGGTCTCCGACAGTCAGGCTCCAGGACCCGGCAGACTTACACATGTCCTTGGGAAGGAGTCACCTGTCTGCCCCCAGGCCCCCCAGGTGCACAGCAAGACAATGACATGGCAGCTGAAAAGTGCCCAGGCCTGGTGCACAGTGTGCCTGCTCTGCACCCAAGTCACCTTGGTCCTGGAATTCAGGTAAGAAGGGCAAGTCCGAGTTTGAAAACATTCTGCTGAAGGTTCCCTAGTAGATGACGAGGCCACGTTAGGTGGCTGAATGGTCTCACTCACCCTCCACTCTCCGTCTCACTGAGCACTGGGAACGAGGACAGAGAAGACAGTCACCTCACTTGCCTTAGGTTGAAGTCAGAGAAGGAGCCAGTTCAGGCCTGATGGAGCCCCACGGGGTCACCCAGAGTGTGGAGACAGCCCCGGCTCAGGTGACAATTCAAGAGGCGAGCTCTGTGCTTGGCTACAGCAGGAAAACATCAGGTAATCCTGGGACGCTTTCAGCTGCCATCACGGAAATGCTAAACAACTGGTCATCAGCACCTCCTGCTCACTGTGTCCAGGGGGCCTCGGTGTTGGAGGGGCTGCAGAAGGCCAGCAGTGGGCCCCCACCAGGGGTACAGCCCTGAGGTCTGGTTGGGTTGCAGTCTGGATCCATTTTCTGAATGTCACATTGTTAAGTGGGGCCAGGGTGGCCTGGGGACATGGACAAAGGAAGTCTGCTCCTCCCCGAGGCTGTCCCCAGAGATGACTGTAGCATTGCAGCTTTGCGCACCCCAAGACCCGGTGCACGTGGAAGCAGGGGTGGAATGGCGTCGCTGCTCTAAGCCCTTTGGAGCTATCTGAGGTCAGGTTTGGCTTCTCCTTCTCGGATTCCCAGCCAGCGTCTGGGACAGCGTTATCAGCTTCTGGAAAGGAGGGCTTTGTGAGCAGTCTTCTCTCAAAGTAGTAGTCATTTGCATGTTGTGACTGAAAGGGGTCAAGGAAGACACCCCTGAGGGACACTTCCAAGGCTGCTGACCGCCCTCGAGAGAGGAGGCTGAGCCGGCTGGGCTCTGCATCCCCCAGGGCAGCTTGACCCAGGACCCTCTTTCCCTGGGAACCATCATAGCCCAAACCTGTATTAAAGACGGAAGGGGCATTGGGGACGGACTCTGCTCCCTTGTGCCAAAGAGCCCAAGTGACTTTGAGCTTTGTCCTCTGGCTCCAGAAAGGCTGGCCCTGCAAGCTACTCTGCAGGCTGTTTCTCGAGGTGGGCAAGCAGAGGGCGATGGCAAACTTTTTTGTTAGCAAAGCTCCTCAAAAGAGCCCTCGTTGTGAGAAGCAGATCCCTCGGCTGATCAAAGTCACCTTCTTTGTGGTCCTGTTTTCCAATGAAACTCAATGTGATCCTATCCTCTTGAGAGGCACCTCCCACCAGCGCCTGGAGGAAAGCCTGGTATCTCTGTCCAGGGCGATGACTGTCCCTGTGGCCTGTTGGGTGGAAAGCCCACCGAGCGTGTTCCATTGGAGAAGGAGCTTTCTGTGTAAATCTACTTCCAGTAACTTCGAAGTCCATCTCAAGTCGGTCACCTCACCTGTTTTATTGCTGTAAGCCATGGCATTCGTATTATTTATTTTTTTAAAAAAATACCTGGGCTGTGTTTTCTTTGATGGCATATTAAATATAAATATTTGCTCCATTAATTAGAGTTAGTTTAATCCCAACAACTCCAGCAGGATGAGCAGCCAGAAAGAGCTAGATGTTAGTCATTCCTGGAACATTCCCTACTGATTGTCCCCGGGCCCTTCACCTGCCTCATCTCTGCAAACAAGCAAACAAACCAAAGGTTGAGGAAAGGTCAACGTGCCCAGAGCACAGACTGTAAACAGAGTAAATTACAGGGACCATGTAGGAGTTTTTTCCTATTGTTTCCATAACCTTCTTGCTATTCCTGGTAATAATTGTGGGATATAGCTGAGCTGATTTCAAAATCCACGGAGATCAATGGAAGGCCCTATGGTGCTGGAGAAAGAGCTCTGGACCCAGAATTTCTAGAACCAGCTGGACTCGGGATGGAATCCAGGGTCTGCCACTACCAGCTGTGTGGACATGGGCGAGCCATTTACCCTCTGTCTGCCAGTTTCCAAGGTTGCAAATGGGAATCATTACCCCTAGGTCAAACGGTTGAGGTAATAACAGAGATGAAACTCCTAAGGCGAATTTTAATTTTAGCTGCATGGTGATGGGAGTTCTCTGAGCCTGGGCCACCACCAAATGTATTACAAGGCAGATGACAAGCGTGAGGACCCCATGTCTGCTTACAAGACCCGGAAAGCACACAAAGCCCATCGTTATTTTGCCTTTTTCCGCAAACGCAGTCAGCAACCAGCAACAACCTGGTGCCCTTCCTGCTGCAAAGGGAGCCTCGGGTACATGGTGCAAGGAATTAGCCAGCAGGGGACCGGCAGCACATGATGCGGACACAGTGCCGTTCTCATTGTCCCTCAAGGTCTCCTGAGGACATCCAGGCAGAAGTCTTGGCTGGGGCATGGCAAGTCCCTTGCCGCCTGCTTGCCCACCCATGGGTCGCTCCCATCGGGGGCCAGGTGGGTTCGACCACACAGTTGCATGATTACCACGCATGATCACCTTCTGTCATGGCCGGTGATTGTCATTTTCGTATTTCTAATCGTGATAGTCTATTTCCAATAGTGAAAATACTGAAGAAGAAATGACATTCAACGCACACTACAGCATGACTGGACCTCGAGGACAAGATGCTTAGTAAAATAAACCAGCTACAAAAGGACAAATCCGGCAAGATTCCACCTCTAGGAGGCCCCCAGAGTTCTTAGTCTCCCACAGAGACAGGGAGCAGGATGGGGGGAGCCTGGGGCTGGGGAAGGAGATGGGAATCTACGTTTAAGCAGGACGGTTTCAGTTTGGGGGGATGAGGAAGTTCTGGGGGTGGCCGGTGGTGCGGCTGTGGTCTTCACAGTAGCATGAATGTATTTAAACACCCCCGAACTGTGTACTTAAACATGGTTAAAATGATAGATTTTTGTTAGGTATATTTTACCGCCACTGAAATATAAAAGTAAAGTTGGAAATATGAGTTGGATTAAAGAAAAGTAGAGAGTAATCTGGGCACAGGAAGCTCTCAGATCCAGAGCCCTTGGACCGCATCTGGGAAATGTTGGGGTGCTACCTCATAGCACATGGAGAAGAGCAGACTCCGGAGCCAGGCCTCCTGAGTTCTAATCCCAGAGCTGTCACTGCTGTGTGACCTCTGTCCCAAGACCTCACCTTTCTGAGCCTCAGTTTCCTCATCTGCAACATGGAACAACAGTAACTCATACTTCCTAGAACTGCTGTGCAAACTTGCTTCTCGGACATTTCTAAGGAGCTTGGAACAGAGCCTGTTACACAATCTTTGCTTCCTAAGTGTTTGTTAAATAAACAGACTTCCTCGCGGGGAAGTACAGATGGGCAGCTGGCCTCGTCTGCCCCTGGGCCCCTCTACAGATTGAGCCCACAGAGATCCACCACAGCGGAGTGGAGGGTCTCGCTCTACCAGTGCAGCAGGGAGCAGCTGCTGGAGACCGTGCAGGGGAAGCAATCCCAGCCGTCCCCTGCCTTGTCTGTCTGCCCCACATTCAACGAGATCCCGGCCAGCTTGGCCGTTGCGTTTCCAGAGAACCCTTCGAACAGCCCAAGTGTCCACCAAGGAATAGATGCCCCAACAAACCATGGTACAGCCACGCCATGCCTGTTGCTCCCCATGGGAAGAAGTGAGCCCTGAAACACATGAGTGAGCAAGAGGCCAGGCACACAAGACCACATCCTGTACGACTCCATTTACACAAGAGGTCTAGAAAGGATGAATCAACAGGAAGAGAGCAGATTAGGGGTTGTCAGGACGGAGCCTGGGACAGTGGGGAGTAACTGCTTTTAAGGGACTCTTTTCCAGGTGAGTCATGTGCTCTGGAACTAGACAGAAGTGACTGTGGTACACATTAATGACACGGTAATGAATTGCAGGCTTTAAAATGGCTAATGTTACATTATGTGAATCTCATGTCACATAGTTTTAATTAAAAAAAAAGACCCACCCAGAGCCCTTGTCACTTACCTACCACGACTGAAGGCTACTTTCATACCTGCCCAGGCACCCACTTCTCCACCTTCATGTCTCCAGCCACCTTTGCCTGACCCCCTAAAGCCACCCACAACCTGAAGATCCTACCCGCTCTCTAGTCTCTAGCTCAGGGGCCCCTGTGGGCTCCCATCTGCAACCCCCCATCACCGCTCAGCAGACTGATCGAGAAAACAATGCCCGTTAGTCCCTTCTATATAGCAGGTCATAGCCTGGAAGTTGGATTCTTGTTTTAGCTTCACAGCAACTACTGCCAAGGCCCATTTTACAGATGCACAAATGGAGGTGCTGAGAAGTAAATTGCCCCAGCTGGAAGTTGCCCTTTTCTGTTCAACTGCTGAGAGCCTAGGCTTATTTCCTCCAAATGTATTGCCTCCCACCAAGGGCTGTGCCTCAGGTCCCTCAGCCAGGGGAGGAAACGGCCCTCCACAGGTCAGGTGGTCAAAGAGCTAAGCTAAACTGAAAACAGATTCCCAGAGACCATGAGAAATCAGTGTGTAAGTGACCTGCGACCCTAAGTGTGTTCTGAAGACAAGTGACAGTGGGGGCAGGGGGCATGTGTCTCCTGGTGTATCTGAGGGTCCAGAAAAGATCATGGACATGGGAGGCACACAAAGAGCTGTGGCTGCAAGCAATGTCCCTGCTAGCCACATTGCTTGTCACTGCCAGCCCCTGTCATGCTCCTGCCATCACGCAGGGGAGGCCTGAGTGCTTTGCTGGTGCCTCCAGGAGTCAACTGCAAGCTCAGAGTCACTGCAGCCCCCGGAGTCTGATAAGACTGAAGATCTGGGGAGCGCAGGGCCTGCCCCAGCTGGGTTCAGGGCCTCACCCTGCAAAGCCTATTTTAAACCTGAGCCAAACCAAGGGATGAGTGCTGGCCCCAGCCTCACCAGAGACTGTCTTCTCTCCCTCCCTTGCAGCCTTGCCGAAAAGGGAAAGCACTTCCCATAATTACGAGCATTGTGCAGCATGATTACTGTATTCTGTAATGATGGCTGTGTGTTATAATGACACGTGGGTCACTTGTCCTGCACTGCTGCTGACATAAATATCTTTCCAGCATGAGCAGGGAGTTTAAGACCATTGGGGCAGAGGGGCTGCAGCTGGGGGCTCCTCGCAAACAGACAGGGATGTTCCTGTTCTCGGCCGTTCTCCTGGTTCCAGCCACACGGGCAGCCCAGCCTGGCGCCCTCCCCGCATGATCACATTTACCAAAATAGCAGCAGAGATCAACCTTTTAAAATATGAGCTGTTTTAGATATTCACTAAAATACCTTATTTAAGGTCTGGGTCTGTGACTGTTGTTTTTGCATATGTTGGATACCGCTGAAGGGTTTTATCCCAGTACAACTTAATGGGACCAAGAAAATGAAAAGCAGAAAAAGTGGCTTCAATCTGAATGAATCAACATCAATTAACGGCTGCTTAACATATTTCCGCTAATAATAATGCATTCAATAATGTGCTTTTTAAGGCTGACTCAATATATAATGGCCCATCCCTGCCCCCAAAAGGTAAACAATGATGGTTTAAAAATAGTCCCAGCACGTATTTACATTTTTTTTCCCCTGAGCCTTTTTGGTTTATAGTTCATCATTCCAAGGGTAAGAATTCTAAAATTTTCTCTGTGTATTTACACAACCGAGTTATTGCTATGTATCACATTAGCTATCAGACCCTTCCAAGAAAAACGAGTCTTTATCTTGACCCCAGCACAACCAATGTCAGATGTTAAAGTCCTACAAAGTAAGTGTGGCCCCTGGAGGGACCTGGATGGCCCTGGTCACACACAGCCTCCTGTGCCCTCCAGGGGCAGACAGACGTGGGCTCACAGCACGAGTTCTCCGAAAGCTCCCAGCCACAGTGAGTCAGGAACGCCATCAGGTATCTGTCCCCTGACTCCTGAGTCCGGACTTAACAGGGAGGACGGGGAAGTACACTGCTCCCAGAGCCTCCTCTCCAAGTGTAGCGCTTGGGTGGAGCCAGGAGGGGGACATTTCTTTGTGATTCTACTGCTCGAATGTTCTATGCTCAGGGCAGTGCACAAAGGTACCAGTGCTGCCCGGCCTGGGGGAGCAGGGAGGCCCGTTTATCCTCCACACCTGTCCCTCACAGAGGGATTGGCTCTGTCCCCACAAGGGCCCAGCAGAAGCCCTCAATGTGGGTGTTACTCAGTGGGCAACCCCCAGGGTCCCTGGCACCAGCCCAGCAGCTTCCTCTCTACTGGCTTAGCAATTGTAAGGTGACTTTCCCAAAAGTCAGGCTGGCTGTCCCGTCCACCTACCCTCCTGCGGCCACAGAGAAGCCTAACGTTTTGTTTAAGTAATCCTCCTCAGGATTTACGGTATTTATTTGGAGATGTCAGGAGTGAGGTTTGTAGATACCCAGGCGGCGCCTCGGCCGCGCTCTCGCTGGCTCTCGGGTGCCTGCATCCCCCTGTCTCCCTGGCTCCCCGCCCTGAGCCCTGAGCGCTGCACAGGCAGCGGTGGCGTGTGGCCTAGGAGTGGACAGGAGGAAGGGCCCAGGGTGCCGGCCAGAGTCCCCGAGTCAAGTTATCTCAGCTTCCGTTAATTAGAATCTTCAAACAGCAAGAGTTTTCTCCCACTTGGAGCAATTCTTCCTTTATCCAGACTCCTAAATTCTGTTGGGGCTGGGGCTGCCAAAAATCCCTGGATTCGATTTCAGGCCCCCACTGACCTTTGACCTCCAGCTCTCTTTTCCCCTCCCTGGGCTTCGGCCTCCTCCTCTGGCAAATCGGCAGGGTCCCGCTGCCCTGGGAAGGGGGTCCGGAGCCAGGGCCCTCTACCGAGTCTCTCCCTGCCAGGCTGCGCCCAGCTCTCAGGGCTGGCTTGGGGGCCCCTTGGTCGGCGCCCCTTCCCTGGGGCCCGGCTGCAGGCACGCCCCGCACCGCCGCTCAGGGCCCCACGGCCTGCCCCGGCTGATAAAACTCCGGGAGAGTTGCCCCCGCGAGCGGGAGGCTGGGGGCGGGCCGGGACCCGCGGGCCAGGCGCAGAGCCTGCTGTCGCCAGTCCTGCGCCGCTCGCTTGGCTTCTGGTGGCCACCAGGGAGTCGCGCGACGCGCGGGGCGGGGCTAGGGCGGCGCCCGCAGGTAACCCCCGGGGGGCGGGGAGGCCCGCCCGGGACCCCCGGACCAAAAAGCAGAGGGGGAGGAGCAGCGCGGCGGTGCGCGAGGGCGGCCAAGTTTGGCTCCGCCGCGCGGCTTTGCATCCTGCCTCTGGGGAGCAGTGGGGGACTGGTCCCTCGGAGCTGGGCTCGGACCCGAGCCCTCAGCCACTGCAGACTTCCAGGTGTGACTTCGCTGTCCCCTGTCCTGGACCCTGTGCGTCCAGGGCGCACCGGAGCCGGGGAGCGACGCGCACCATGCTGGAGGGAGACATTGGCCTGGAGGGGCTGTCCCCCAAGGAAGCGCCTGCAGCCCGTGAGTATCCTGAGCGGCGCGGGGGGCGGAGGACCCAAGCGCGCTCGCTGGGCGCCTGGGACGCCGCGGGACAGCGGCTTCCCTGGGACTAAGGGGCGCACGAGGAGAGGGGTCAGGGCCCCCATTTGCAGTGACGAGGACCATCCCCGGCGGCGTTGTTCCCAGCGAAGACAAGAGGGGAGGGACCTCGTGGGTCGCAGGTCGCTGAGCCTCCGATGGAGCGAGCCGGTGGGGTTGGGGCTGGGGCTGGGGCTGGGGGCGACGCAGGGAGGGCCCCGCGCCAGGGGGCAGCATCTGCCAGGCGGGCGGGCTATTTCCAGTCCCGGGGGAGCGTCCGCAGTCGGCTGCATCCACTGCTCAGGCGGATGCAAGGTTTTTCGGATGTTTTTACAGGCGCTATTAATACACATAATATTTCCGTGCTATTCTGAAGATTTATTTGCGATATAAAGTAACTACTGGGACGCGAAGGCATAATGGGAACTGTCGTGGAGCTTGCACAGGCAGAGACGGATGAGGCTTGGCCGCGGGAGGGGGAGTCCCTGACTTCCACCAGCCCTGCACATAAATCACGACTCTGGATATTTTTATACCAATAATTTTAAAATAAATGACCCAAGCAATGTTTCCTGGATGGTCTTCTCCTCCCAGTTCAGAGGTTATTAAATCAACCGCAGAGTGGGGTGGCGATGGGGGGCTGCAGCGTACAGTGGGCTTTATTTAGTGACACCGTGGAGTGTGCCCTACTGAGCCTGGGTGAGGAGTCTGTGCCCTGCAATCAGTGTGCTACCGCAGCCCTGAGTGCTAACTTTAGCACGGGAAGTCCTCCTTTTCTTCTTTCTCCGCCTCCCCCTGGTTTTTTGGACTCCTATGGAGAAACTTGTACTTCTTAAACAACCCAATTCGGCTTCTTTCTCGAAGTGACACTGTATACTCACCCAATTAAAGACGCAAGAGAAAGAAAGGCAGAGAGATGCTGCCAGTCAGAGAGGAGAGGCAAGACCTACAGCTGCACTGGGGTGTGGCCAAGCTGCCCTGCTTTCCTGAGCAGGGTACTCAAGCCCAAGGTGGAAAAGGTCCCATCGGCTCTGGAACCAGCTGGAAACATGAGCCCTATACTCTGTGTGTGGACTCTGGCTCAATCCAGGCATTCCCTGCAGGGCTTTCTGTATACACTTGTGCTCAGCATAGCCCTGGACGGTGGGTTCAGAACCATGCCCATCACATACAGAAACTGAGGTCACACAGGGTAATACTGGCACCAAGACCAGCGCCAGGGTGCCTGTGTCCAGCTCCTATGAGATTCTTGGCACTCTCATTCCACCCCACCCAGAATTCCCCAGGGATAGGACTGTGACATCTCTGGGAGCTATTTCCTGTGCTGGATAGCATGCTGGTTTTTGCAGTCTTCAGATTGGGGTCCAGACCATGTCTCAAACGTGGGGATCCAGAGCCTTCCTCAATGGAGGACCTAACTGGACAAGTCCAAGCGGTCCTCTTGGGCAGATGATCCCCAGGCTTCCCTCCTGGAGGGCAGAGCCTTCCACTGCTTCCCCTGCATCTCGGCAGGGTGGTGGACTGGCTGGTGGGCAGGGTTCTTGCCTTCTTCCCTTGCTCTGGGCATCACCAGTGTCAAGAGCAGGGTCCTAGTGCACTGTCCCACTTTGGCAGACCCTGCCAGGACCAGGACTTGCAGCTTGCAGCTCTCTTGATGTGATTAAGGCTAGAGGCTGCCACTGACATTCTCAGGTTAATAGAAGTAAAGCCACAGAATTTCAGGACAGAGACCTGAGTTTGGGCATCAAGGCCCTGAGAGGAGGAACAGTTTCCATGGAGTACAGCTGTGGAGGGCCTGCGTCCCAGAGTTGACATCCCGAATCCCAGCTTTGTTGTCTGTAGCTGTGTGACCTTGATCCACTTGCTGATCCACTCCGTGCATCACCTGTAAAACCTAGAGGTCGTTTGTTGTGAAGATAACTCGACTCCATAGCTTTCCAGCTACGTCTGGCTCTGTTCTGTGCATGAGTGAGGATTGTTATCGTCACCATCCTCATCAGCACTGAGAGTACCACTCTTATCACCCCGATGGGACATCACCCCTGGCATTCTGCTGTCTGTCCCAGCACCTGCCCCTTCTCCATTCCTTGCAGTGTGCTGGAGTCCACTGTCACAGGGAGCAATGGTTTGCTGAATGCCACCTCCCATGCCACCTTCTTCAGCAGCTCCCTCGTTATTTATTAATCAGCTGCTTATCCATAAAGTCATTGTCTGAACCTCCCACAGGGGTGGTGGGAGTAGGGTAGGGTCTGCAGCATCTGTCCCACTGGGCGTGCATTGCAGCCCAGCTCTTTTCTCATCCCGTGAAAACTAGCCTGACTTCCGCTCTCTCTGGAACCACTGGAGGCCCCCGGTCACCGAGGGAGGAGGAGGGAAGAGGAATGAAGCCAGCGGAGCAGGACAGTGTGTACAACCAGCAAGGCCTGGCCTGCCTCTGCCTTGCGATCCTCCTCCTCTTGTGCAAGAGGAAACTGAGGCACAGATCCCCTACTCAAGGTCGCACTGCTGCTAGATGGCCCAGGGAGGATTTGAACTCCGGGCAAGGTGCTACGCATTTGTCCCTGTGCTGTTTACCCACTCTAGGCCATGGCGAGAGCTGTCCCTCCGAAACTCATCCACCTTTAATAGAGAGCGATCGAGTGAGCACCCGCAGTGGCCTCGTGCTGTGTTCTTGGCTGGGCACATGGTGAGAGACAGAACAGACCAAGCTCTCTGGACTGTCCGTATAAACATTTAGCATGTTCCTGGTGATATCACAAGGTGACAGGAAAGTAGAGCAGGAAAGAAGGAGGCTGCGAGTGGAGCTCTCGTTGGGCAGAGGCATGAGTCGCACACCAGCAGGAGCAGGGATAAGCATGCAGAGGGCACAAAGAGTGCGATCGTGTGATACCTGGAGCTCTAGAACAAGCAGTGGCTTCAAGGGCTAGCCAGTACCGTGGGAGAGGGAAGCAGGGAGGGGGAGGGGAGAGTAGGAGAGGCTGCTGTGTGAGGGGTCTCTGGCCGCTGTGACACTCGGACAGCAGGGATAGGGCTGCAAGGGCTGGGAGCAGGTGAGGGACTTGGTGGCCTGGTTTGAATGGGGTCTCTATTTGCTCTATAGAGAACAGGCTCCCGCCCCACTCCAGATGTGCTATCCTAGGATGACGGGGAGAGGACACTGCAGGTCAGATGCTGGAATTGCTGACACCCCAGATGTGGGGTTTGAGACTAAGAGAGGGGTAGACAGCACCAAGCTTTGGGAACTGAGCAGATGGAGGAGGAAAGGTCCCCGAGGAGAGGTAGACTGGGCAGAGAGGATGGGATTGCTTTTTGTTCTTCAGTTGTGGTAAAATGTATGACACAACATTGTCATCATTTTAGTGTCAGTGTCAGTGGCGTTAATGACACTCCCAGTGTTGTACAACCCCCACCACAGTCTATTTCCAAAACTTTCCTCTCACCCCACATAGAAATTCTGTGCCCGTCACGGGTGACTCGCTCTTCCCTAACCCCTTGCCCTGCCCCAGGGAGCTCAGCCACTTCTCTCTGCAACAGCTTATGCCCTCTAGCTTCCTCACATCTGCGGTGGCCTGCGTGCCTGTCATCTGTGTTTGCTGCGTTTCACTTAACGTGTTTTCCAGCTTGCTCCATGTTGTAGCAACCATCAGTCCTTCACTTGTTTGATGGCTGAATAATATTCCCTTTCTCAGTAATGTCTGTAGCCCAGCAGGGCTCAATGAAAGTCAGACAGGAACAGACAGATGGATGGACAGGCGGGCGGTAGGTGACACTCACTGCCAGTTCTCTTCTGCTCCAGGCACTGCTGAGTTGCAGACCTTTCCTTAAATCGCTTCCTTTAATGTTCACTTGCTAAGTTTGTGATGTTAGCAGCCCCTTTTGACAAACATGGAAACTGAGGCCCAGAGAGAGCAAGGGATATGCCCAAGGCTTTTTATTTATCTGTTCATCCACCAATGGATAGTTGGGGTATTTCTGCCTTTGGTCAATTTTGAATAATGCCACAATAAAATTTAGAGTAGTGTTGATTTGAGATCCTGTTTTCAGTTCTTTTGGGCATACACCTAGCAGTGAAATTGCTGGGCTATATAGTCACACTGCCTTTAATTTTTAAGGAACCACCAAAATGATTCCCACTGTGATCTCACCTCTTACATTCCCATTAGCAGGGTACAAGGGTTCTAACTTCTTGGCATCCTCATTAATATTTGTTATTTATCTTTTTTTAAACTATAGCCCACCCTATTAGATATTGTGTAGTATCTCATTGTGGTTTTGTATTTCCCTGATGACAAATTTACATAGACTTGTTGGTCATCTTCAAGGAGGTGTTTGGACCATGCTCATTTTTCAACTGAGTTTTGTCCTTTGGTTGTGGAGTTGTAGGAGCTCTTTATACAGATTAAACATGAAGCCTTCCCAGTTGTATGAATTGCAAATATTTTCTCTCATTCTTTGCTTGTCTTTTCACTTTCTTGATGATCACCAAAAAAATTAATTTTCGTGATGTGCCATTCACTTTCTCTTTTGTTGCTGGTGCCTTTGGTGTCAACTCTGAGAATCCATTGCCAAAACCAGGGTCATGAAGATTCATCTCTGTGTTCTTCTAAAAGTTTTGTGGTTTCAGTTCTTATATTTATGTCATTGATCCATTTGGAGTTAGTTTTTATATGTGGAGTAAGGGAGGGACGAGTGTCACTGTTTTTTATTTTGTTTGTAGAGTTTGGTAGGGACATAACTTCCTCTTTTGCATGTGAATATCCAGTTGTCCGAGCGCAGTTTTTGTTTTTGTTTTTGTTTTTTTTGGTACCGGGAATTGAACTCATGACCTCGTGCTTCCCAGGCAGGCACTGTGCCACTGAGCTATATTCCCAGCCCTGTCCCAGCACTATTTATGGAAGAAGCCATTCTTTAGGGGTCTGCTTTTGAGCCTGTTAATAACAATGATGAGTGAAAAGGCTGGTATGTGGGGCACATCCTGAGCACCAGCTGCCATCCGAGTGGCATGGCATGGTGTGACATATTCTAACCTGGGGCAAGTGGATGCTCTGTGGACATTCTGAGGGGGACAGCTTCCTCCAATGACAGAAGGAGTAGCAATGAGTAGCAATGACCTACCTGGTGGGCAGCTTGCCCCTGCAGCATGTGGAGACTGAATGGTGGCATTGCCCTGGTGGCCACCATGCCCCTTGCAATGACGGGTGAGTATCAGTTGTGATCAGAACCTGTTGCTCTGTGGAAGTGACCACGCATGAATTTCTCTTCTGTGCCATGATGTAATAGTTGAGGAAACTGTCTTCCGGCTCTGCAGTTGGATACATAGTGCAATGCTGATCAATCAGACATAGAGGCGTCTCTCCCACTGTGTGGGGATGCGCGATCGCCACATTACCAGGAGCAGTGACATAGTATAGCCACAGTGCTTGCTGCCAGTGAGTTCAGTCTCTTTAGATTTACATTGTCATGTGCATGGTGAAAGGCCTCTAGTTCTGGGAAATGAGCCCTAGGTGCCAAGAATGGATCTGTACCTCAGCCCAGCCCCCACCCCTCCATGCCGCTGCAGGGGGCGGTGTGAGCTCCCACCTCCTCTAGAGTAGCAACAAGTTGGGTCTTGGTTAATTGATGGCTGAATAATATTCCCTTTCTCAGTAATGTCTCTAGCCCGGCAGGGCTCAATGAAAGTCAGACGGGAACAGACAGATGAATGGACAGGCGGGCGGTAGCTGACGCTCACTGCCAGTTCCCTTCTGTTCTAGGCACTGCTGAGTTGCAGACCTTTGCTTAAAATGCTTCCTTTAATGTTCACTTGCTAAGTTCGTGATGTTAGCAGCCCCTTTTGACAAACATGGAAACTGAGGCCCAGAGAGAGCAAGGGATATGCCCAAGCTTACACAGCCAAGAGTACTCTCTGAATTCTCCCAGAAGGACCTGCCTGTCCCAGCAAGGAAGAGGACTTGAGGACTCAGATGCTACTCCTGGCTCTATGCCAAGCCCTGAAGCTCGGCTGCTGCCCCCCAGCTCTCCAGGGAGAGGGTGGCTTTCTGTGATTGCTTGGCTGCTGCTGGGAGCCACAGGCAAGAGGCCCACGTGGCTGGTGTGAGCTACATCTGTCCCACACCCGACTGCCTGGCATACTCAGCCTCCATCACAGTCCGCTGCCTTCAGCACCCAGCGCATGTGCCAGGGTGTTCACACTGGGTAATGAAGCATTAAAAGCCTTCCCAGTCCCCAGAGAGCGCTTTGACAATGGTCACGTGGCCATTAGGTAGACAAATTACTAGTTTCATTTATTTGGCCCTTGGAGGGAACCTGCACGTACGGTAGCTGCCTAGCCTAGTAATTTCAGCTTCCCTTTTTTTGTTGCAGCCCATGGGGACAACTGCTCCCTCCGAGCCTTTTACAGTGGTCTGGCTGGGCTCCGGGTTCCCACGCACAGCACAGCCCACGAGGCCTCAGCAAATGCGGGCCCCAACCCTCGGGGCTGGCGGGCACCTCCTGAGAACACTTCTCATTGCCCTCTGGGTGTGGTGAGCAAACATCCCCCTGACACCCAAGGTTTAATCCTCTCTCTTTCACACCCGGCTGGAATCACTTCTGCCCACACATGGCCTCTGGTGTGTAATGATTTTCTTAATGCATTTGCATGGCATTTCAACTTGAAAGTCTGAATGTGCAGTTTGTCGTGTAAATGGAGCTATCGATGT
>RJWT010022090.1:0-17328 GCA_004365215.1 Cuniculus paca
TATTTTAAAGAGAAAAGAGTAAAACAAAATTTTAAGACAAGATAATAGAGAAACAATGGTTAATACATTGCTTATTGTTATCTTTAAATTAGTTACTCAGAGTACAAGATATAGGCATTTAATTGGCAAACATGAGCACAAACCTTCTTTTCAACAAAGAGAAATTAGTAGTATAACTATCTTAACTATTTTGTGTGTGTGTCTGCATATATGTATATATATATATTTTTTTTTTTTTTGCTTTTCCCTTCCTTCTTTTCTCCTTTCCCCCATTCCAGTTTCTCTTTCCTTCTGAGCAGTTTTCTCCCATTTTACAATATCTATTGTTCATTTTGGATCTTATTTACTCTTTCAGCTTCTCACATTAGGAGACAAAATGATGTTTACACATGTGAGTCTGTGCTGAAGGCTTTTGATGGACATTGCAAAATTGCCCTGCACAAGATTATTTGAGTTTGTACTTAATCGACTCTTCCACACAGACACAGGTTATTATAGTTGCCTCGATTACTAATCAAGCTGAACATTTTCAAGTATGTTGTGGCTATTTAAGTAGTAATATTTCGATTAGCCTCTTCAAGTTCAAAGATTGGGGAGTCTTTTGCTTTTCTCCTGGGAGGCATTGGGTCTACTCACACAAGTGCATGTGTGCCTCATTATTTGTTTCTATTATTCTTCCAATGCTGTTTATTGTTTGTGGAACAAGAAAAGAAAATAGGCAAGCCTTGATTAGAAATGCTGTTGCCCATTGTTTTGAATTTTTGCTGCCAATTTTCTGAATCACTGACCTGACCTGCCATGAGTTAAATAAAATGACCTAAGAGATACTATTGTGTAGTTATAATAGCTAAGCACAAGAGGTTCGGACCCAGAGTTTTTAATTCAAATCTCAATCCTACAGCTGTGTGACAACTGCATAAAATGGCTTAAAAATCTCTGCCTCATTTAGCAAAAGCCTATCTCAAAACAAAAAATAAAAAGCACGCCGGGGTGGGGGGTGTAGTGCAGGGCAAAGGCCCTGGGTTGAATCTCTAGTACCACAGATGAAAGAATAAATCTCTGTTTTATTTTCCTCATCCATCAAATGATGATAAAAGTGCCTACATCATAAGATTTTTATATCAGTGAGATGAGTAAAGTCCTTGTAACTGGGCCTGGTATGAGCTCAGTCCTCAATAGGCCTTAACCATTAATAATAGACTATAACGGTTAAAACAAGTTGAATGCCTTCTGTGATAGAAATGACACAAATAGCCAACAACTCTGACTCAGCTGCTTTTATTTAAGTCAATTTATAAATGAGGAAACTAAGGCTCATCAGGAGGAAGGAGTCTTAAGTCCACCAATATTGCCTTTGGGAAGTATGCCTGCATGTTTGTTTACTGGAAGACCACATGCTTCTACTAAAAGGAAAATTTAATTCCTACTTTGCATGGAACTTCCTGTTTTGCCTGTCCATCATTTAAATTAAGGTGAGCTAAAAGAAACACAGATAGGTAAAAAGAAACACAGATAGGTAAAAAGGAGACAAGGAAAATCATAACTAAATTTATACTTTTAAAAAGACTACAACTAGGCCGGGCGTGGTGGTGCACTCCTGTAACCTCAGCACTCAGGAGGCTGAGGCAGGAGGATTGTTGCAAGTTGGAGACCAGCTCTGGGCTACAAAGTGAGCCTGAGGCCAGCCTGAACTGCATAATGAGACCCTGTCTCAAAAAGGTAAAACAAAACAAAACAAAAAAGACTACAACTTCCAGGACCCACTCAAAGTTACCTAAGGCAATCTGTGTCAGCATTCTCTTGGTTAAATGTAGATTTTTTTTCCTTTCCAAACTCCACAGAAATACTGAAAGTTCATAAAGTAGTTTAATTAAAGAAATAGAGAAGATGTACCTGATCCTAAGATGAAGGAACAGGTTGAAAGAATCCAAAGAATGTTTAAATTACCTATCTGAAAAATAAAATAATAAAAACTTAGCCTAAACCTGTAAAATGAGCTAGTACCCTCTGGGGATGGCCACATTTTTCTGGGGTTTCCACCCCCTTGAGAGAGGCATAAATGTTCCCTCTTCCAGGAAATAAGGTGTTTCTCTCTCTCTTGAAGACCTGCGCTCTATGCCTTTGAGACCATACTTTTGAATCTACCCTAATAAAACTGCCCAAGCCTCTTACTGACCAGTCCTGAAAATTGTTTTCTGCAATGACAGTTAGCAAACCTGCAAAGGTATTGTGGTGATTAGCTAATGCGCAACTTGGAACGCCCAGCTGAACTGAAGCATGGTGGGTGTGGAAGGCCCACCTGAGATTGTTGCCAACAGCATAAAAGAAGAACTGGAGGGGAAGATGGTGCGCTGTGGATTCCCCTGGAGAAGCCTGTCATGCTGATTTTTCTCATATAAACTCAGCTATTCTCATTGTCGGAGGAGCTGTCACTGAGGATGGCTGAGGTTCTTTTGCGGGGGAGCTCTGGTCCTTACTTTTAGTGCCGCTTCCTGGCACCGTTGCAGATCCCTCAGGCTGCTGGCACAGATCCTTCATCCCACTGGTGCAGACTTTCTAGCTTCTGCCACTGACCTTTGGGCCTTCCCAGCGCAGGTCCTTGATACAGACTTGCATGAGACACTGTCATGGGCTCTAGGCCTCCAGTTGGATTTGTGGAGGACATTGCCATGGGCTCTAGATCTTCAGCTGGACTCGTGGAGGACATGGCAGTGGGATCCAGGCCCTCAGCTGGATTCTTTGGGTTTCTAATGTGTAGACAGATTTCCCACACTTTTGCATTTGACTCTTTGGTTGAATATTATACAATAATCCTATAAATTACGTGTCCTGTATTAAATCTTTTTCCTTGTAAACCCTGACTACGACAGTATTCTATGAGTATGGTGGGTTCGGTTCCTTATCTCATCTTTGGGAACCTCCTGGGACCCTGTCCAGTGACATTTTCTCTTGGTGAGCCAGCAACAAGAGGAAGAAAGGCATCAGGCATCCGGATTACAATTTTGGGGAATTCAGCCAAGGGCGTTCCCTTTGTCTTCTCCGTTTCCCCCAACTCCTTGCCCTCTGAAGTGCAGTTTATTTTTTTATTTATTTTCTGTTTTTTATTTTTTGGATCCTTTTTCTCTTTTCCTTTCTGCAAATCTCTACAGCCTTACAGTTTTCCCTTTCCAAGATTAGAGACTTCCTAGTCCCGAAAACAAAACAAAACAAAAACGGGTGGCTCTATATAAAAAACATCAAAGACTCTAGGCACTGGCTTCCTCCAAGTAGAAATGGGGAGAGGTGGAGAGAATAGCACTCTATGATGTGCAATGCCTTCATGAGGTACTCCCTCAGGTCAACATCCCCCATTCCTGGGTAAATGAAGTAAAACATGCTCACCAAGGAGACGCATATAAGGATAGGCCTATCAGTGTCTCAGCAAAGTTTCTCATACAGCCAGCGTGCGAAAACTAGTCCGAGACACCATGGAAAGGATCGGCCTGTGGGAGGACACCTGAGGAAGCAATCTGCTTAAATCCTACACATCTTTGGGTCTTCAATGCATTAGATAGAGAGCCTCTGAGCTGCTCTTTTAATCCTCTGCCTCTTCCTCCTCATCTCTCTCAAGTGCATAAGTTTGGTCCACCTGAAGGCTGGAGTAACAAGGGACCAGGAACAAGAGTGCTTGTCCTGCACGGGTATAAAAAGGGCTTCCGAACACTACACTAGCCCCTCCGGCAGTCTCCAGCTGTATTTGTACAGCCATAAGACATTTTGATTCCTAGTCCCACTAACTATTCCAAAAATGTCTTTCAGCCTCTCTTAGTATATTTCCATTCTGTTATTTTAGAGAACTGTCAAATATCCTCAGGTACTGATTTAGCTTCTTACATAGGTGTGTCTATCAGATAAAAATGGCAATATAAATGTTCTAGCTAGTAAAATTTGTTACCTTTGTGGTATAAACTAACTTTCCATTATCTACTTGACACTATATGTTTATATTATCTGCAGCTGGTCATCACAAAAGCTCTTCAAATCTACAAAATAGAACCATATAGTAAAAATTTTAACAGCCCAATAGTTAAAAAAATTTTTATTTAACGTATACTTTCTTCATCATTATAATTGAAATACAAAGAAAATTACATTTCTTTAACACACCAGGAAAGAGTCTGAATGCTATTAAACTGTACCAGTTGTTTTTAGGTAAACACCTCAACATTAGTAGAGGTCAATGTTAAAGACAAAAGGTTTGTGCCGAATGCTACTGACTTCTACCACTTTTTGTTTTTTGAGTCACTACTCATCAATATTCTACTGCTAATTTCTGGCCCCAGCTTGTCCAACATGGTTATAAAGCAAACCGTAAGCATTAGTGACATTGCCAATGTCCTTGTCCTCTTTTTCAAACTATCAGAAGATGATGGTTCATTAGATAAAACTCATCTTCTTTGTCTCCTTTAGATCCTTCAGGGTGAGACTTTGATCCTTGGGTAGGCAAGATTAACACTCTTCCTCAGCCTCAAACAGTTATGAAAAGATGGATCCTTGGCCCTTCTGTACTCTTTAAGAATAAGGGATAGAAGTTTAAAGTGTGGGAAGGGGGTGACGTAGGATAGAAGAAACAAAGACAGGTAAAAAGGAGACAAGGAAAATCGTAACTAAAATTTGTACTTTTAAAAAGACTATAACTTCCAGGACCCAAAGTTACCCAAGGTGATCCATGTCAGCATTCCCTTGATTAAATGCAGGCTCTTTTCCTTCCAGATCCATCACACTCAAAATTCTTCAGGAATACTGAAAGTTCATAAATTGGCTTAAATAAAGAAGGATCAGGAAGCTAATCCTAAGGTAAAGGAAGTTGAGAGAATCCAAACAATATTTAAATTACCTATCTTAAAAAAAAAAAAAGACAGGGCCCATACCTGTAAAATGGGCTAGTACCCTCTAGGGGTGGGCTACATTTTTCTAAGGTTTCCACCCCTTAAGAGAAGCAAAAATATTTCCTGTTTCAGGATATACAGTGTCTCTTTCTCTTGAAAACCTACATTCTATTTCTTTGAGTGCATACTTCTAAATTTCTGCCTGATAAGGCTCTTCTCATGCCTCTGACTGATCAGACCTGAAAGTTCTTTTTCAGCAAGGGTGGTCAGTAAACCTGCACATCTATTTGACAAGTATGGTGCATTAGGCTCTTTTTCTCAGCTTCAGGAACCTCCTCAGACCCTGTTTGGAGACAGCATTAGAAAATTCTTCCCTGGCTACTTAATACATATTTAGTGGTGGCAATAATTATGAAAATCAGGATATTTAAAACAATTTAAGATACATATATGTATGTATGTATATCTTTACTGCCTGATTATAACGTGAATATTACTTAGAAAGAAATGAATGGCATTACTACTCGCCATGTTTTAAATTCTAAACAAAGTGACAGTCCTTAAGATACCAGAATTGCCACAACTATAAATTCATCCACCAAGCCCATCCCTTGTGTCACAAACACTTCTCGGATCTTCCTTCAATAACACCTTTCAGAATTCTCACTTTGAGAGTTATGATTAGAGTAGATGTGATCATGTGTTTTGTTAGATTGGGTTCCCCTAGAGATCCAGCAATGCCACGTGCAGGGGAGCTGGGCATAATGAGTTTCAAGGTTTACAGTCCTGTTGGTAGGCAGCAGAGATGACTGTTTTCACTTCAAGAAGGTTAGCACCGGTGGTTGGCGAGTGGATGTTTATAATGGTTTTGGGTGTGGGTAGTGACGAAGACTGAGAGACTGGAGGGAGAGTGTTACTAGCAATAAAAGACAAACCCTTCCAGAGAAATAATTGTTATCACACACAGGAAAGAACCTCCCGGCCTGCAGTTCAGACCCCTGCTGAGTGCTTACATAATGTTTTGTTTCCTTAGGAGGTTTCACAACCTCTTTTATGAACTGTTAATGTGCTTATTCAATCATGTCATGGGGAAAGGTAACTAATTTTTAACTATTGGCTTTCCCCTGATCCCTCTGGGGAACCAGCTACAGATTCACCCCATTTCTTTTGCTCCTCATCAGATTCCATCACAGTAAATGCTAAATACAGAGATCTAGACTGCTTTATTTTCACTTTCACTTAATTAAGACATCCATGTTGGTGAGTTATTGTGATCTCAGGGATCTTTCTAGTTCATCACCAAGCCCATCCCTTGCATCACAAACATGAGGCCAACACCCATGAGCCTAGCTCTGCATTCAAGCAAATATTTTTGAGGCTGGAACCATTTTACTGGCTTTTGTGATGAACAAAGACCATTCAACAAGTCTGTATCAAAAGAAGATTCTAAAAAGAAACAACCTTACAATGATCCCTGCAGGATCTGGCTTGGCAGATGTGTTGACAGTGGCAGGATCACAGGGCAGGATGGGAAGCGCCCAGTTCTCAAAGTCAGAATTCCCCTGCCTCGGATCTGGCTCCCATCCCAGGAGAGTTATCAGGTGCCCTGGACCTCCGTTTCCGCTTCTGTAAAATGGGTTTGGCAGAGGTCCAGCAGCTGTGTGTGTGAACACGAGGAACACCCATTCTGATGGCAGCTCCTGGGTAGAAAACAGACATCAACCGGGGACATTCATTTCCTCCTCCTAGAGTCCAGCCTTGACAGCCTGTGACTCCGACCTTGGCCTGTCTGTAGTTGGCTCTTCTGGTAGCTTTCTCGACAATCCATTATGGGGATGGAGATAAAAAGAAAGTACTAAAACAACTTAGGCTACTTCATCTAATTTTGGAACTGGTAGTTTTGTATTGAAAGATTATCAAATGGAAGCCATTCTGCCATTTGTAAATCTTTGATTGCCTACTTCTTAAGATGCCAAATACTTGAAGCAACTGTTTTAAAATTTCTGTTGGAAGATATTGATACCCAAGTCTGTGTTTGTCCGCGTATAATGCAATGAAGTAAAGTGGTAGATTCTGGCTCCTCACCACCTTCAAATCTGCTCCTGCCTCTTCCTAGCCATGTGACCTTGAACGAATCACTTAACCTCTCTGTTTCCTCCTTGGTAAGTAGAGACAATGAAACCACTCACAAGATTTTAGGGATAATTTGATAAGCTGGCAAACATAAAAGACATAGAACAGTGCCCGACATGTCATAAGTATTGTGTACATTGGCTTAGTCCTTAGAATAGCGGTGGCAATTGGTGGGAACTGAGTAATGGCCACTTTTACATGACTGCTTTTAGAGGATGGAGGCCATCATGGGAAGACCTCAGAAGGAAGGTTAGGACAAATCCACTTAGCTCACCCCCCTTAGTCATTTTATTTACAACCTTTATCAAACCAATTTTCTTTCTTGAGAGCTATGACCTTTGCCTGGGCTTCTCCAGCTACCCGGAGTTGAAGATTGGAAGGAACCATGAAGCTCAAATAACGAGTAATTAGAAGGAGCTCACTTTGAAAAATATGTTTGCTTTTAGATGGAGCTTTAAATGAGCTCCTGGGAAGTTCATTATCAAATGCTTGCCTGTACCAAATGCCTTAATGGGAAAAGCCTTATTGCAGTTCAGTTGTTTAAATAATACACAGGCCTCATCCCTCCTGGGTCTCTGCTATGTGGGACTCGAAGGATCTTTAAATGTCCCAAGGAAGCCCAAAGCAAGCCTCAAATCACATTTTAGAGTTGGAGGGGAACTGAGAAAGCCTCCCAGACTAAGCATGTTTTCAATAGTTAAAGAAATCAACCCACAAGGGTTCAGTGATTTGTCTGATCCTGCTTACTTAGCAACTGATTGAGCTCAACTCAACACTCCAGTTCTTTAACTCCTAGTCAGTGCCCTTCCCTCGCATTCATTTTCTGTCTTCCAGGCGAATGAAATGAGGAAAGAAAGCGGCCACATGAAGATATCAAATTTTCTAGCTTTCTCCCCTCTCTCACACAGAAATATGGTTAAACTGATCATGCACCTATGGAAACAATTATTATTTAGCAGAGAAAGTATCTAGGCAAAGCAATGAACCACCAAGTGTTTGAGGTAAAATGTTATTGGAATCAGGGATGATTTTACTGTATTTTTACTTCTCAGGACTCTATCCTGCTTTTCTGTGGGGTCCTGGGTGCATTTGGACAAAGCATGCTCAATTATCCAGTAGGTGTGGCTTTGCACTCGGAATTACTTTAGTAACTCACGTAACCGATGCAGGTGGCCACTCAGCATGTTTTGATAAGACTGGATTTTGGCTTATCTTTCAGTACCCACCCCTTCCGCATCTCTAGGAGGGACCAGGAACCACTCAGACTGGATTCCAGGGATGGGCCCCATGATTTGGTCATTCCACGTGGTTTGTGCTTTCTGACTCATGGTGGCCATGGTCCACAAAAGAGATTTCTGTAAGAAGTTGAGGCTACCAGAGCAGCACTAATCTCATATTTGAAATTGGAGGGGAGATTGCATAACTGTTTACTCAACTTGACAGGTCCTTGCAAATCACCTGCTGTGTTTCTCTCTGAATAAACAATGCTTATTGGCAAATGACAGTGCCCTTGTTTGACCAGGACTCTAGAGCGCTGTTGTTGGCAATTCAGAGGAGACTTTACAGGAGGACTCCCCACTCCTTCTTTAACTTGGCTGGGTTATCTTTTCTGTACTTCAGTTTCTTTAAGTGTAAGTGACTTCCTACCTCTGAAGACCAGGAAGTCCTCCAAAACCAGCTTTCACCATGCACCAGTAGGGAGACAAGACTGAAAGAGATGATATAAGTACTTATAGTTAGGTGTGGCCTCCCAGGAGCCTCAGAGTGGTACAGCGCTTGCGTATTTCAGAGCTGTTTGTTACCTCTGACCTCTGTGGTCACTTCCTCTGACTGAGCATCACTGCACCACCCGATTGCAACTTCTGCAGTTCATAGGATCTCTTTCATTTGTGCCTAAGATCATGTAGGATCAGGACTCTAGACCCTTTCTGGCTAAAACTCCTTTAAAACTTCAGATTTTATAAAATAACATGACCATCTATGAGGTATTCTTTCATGTATTCTAACAATGTCTCAATTTCTCCTATACCCCATGTTTGGCCCCCTCTTCAGACTGGTTTGTGGCTAGGGTTGTCTCTGAAGACTCCTTCCTTGGTAAAGGGGTAATTTACCTGGAATGAACAGGTTAGCCTTGACTCTTGCAAGCTCTTAAAATAATAAATACATGTTGAGTGTATATGCATATGCCCCATTTTTAGCCCCAAAGGGAAAGTCCTTTGGTCTTTTCAGGTGCACAGAAAGAGCTATTAGTAACTGAATTTTGAGAATGATGATTTTCCAATAAGTTATTTAAGTGGCTTACTATTTTGGGTTCACAAAGACACATGGACATATCAAAATTTCTTATGTCACAGAAAGGGCCATGGAAATGTTACCTAAGGAAACTCAATAACTAATTCTTCCCTATTTTTATTCAAAATATTTACACTGATGAGAGAGAATATCACACCTCGGGTGCTATCCTTCCACTGATACCTTCAAAAGTAAAAAGCTCTGAGCACAGGACTGAGGGGGTTTCTGAAACCAGCTCTGGCAAAAGTCATTGCTTACAGCAAGGGTTACCAGATGTTTTCTGGAAAGGTTTATAGTTTAGGCAGTAGATATTTTCAACCATGTGGTCTCGGTTGTAACTGAACAAGTCTGCTACTGTACTGAATGGGTAGCCATAAAAAATATGTAAATGAATGGGCATGGTGACTTTTTAACAAAACTATATTTACAAAACCAGGTGGTGAGTCACATTTGGCCTGAAGCAGCAGTTTTCTGATCCCTATCTTAAAAGCTCAAAGATGCTATTGAATAAAAACAATCAGCCTCATATCTGCCAGGTATACGATGTCTATCAACTTCAAGCTACTTTGCAAAAACAAAGTGCCTGATCCTGTCATACTGTTGGTGGTTGTGGTATTAAAATGAATGCAAGTTTTACAAATATTTCTACCTTCTAGACAAGTCTTGGGTGGTGTTTAACACTTAACAGTCAAAATGAGGAGCTCCACAGGCTGTATGTTTTAAGGCATAAGACAAAAATAAAATCGGATTCTTTAAACCACAATTTATCTTTCTGTGCAACTCAAGAAAATGAGATTTTTGGCAAATGATTCAGGCAAAGCAATCCTTTTACCTTGAAATCTCACTCCAGGTGGGGAATCCCTCCCTGATCCTCCACAGGTAGGTTTCTATTTTTTCTAGAAACCTGGTATCTTTAGAATCACAAGCTCTGGCATTGCAAACAGGAGAAGGTCATGCTTGCCAGGCTTCAGGCTGCTGCTTGTCCAACCGGGGAGAAAAGAAATGACAGTGCCCTGTAAGTCTACAGTTTCTTTCCTTTCCAAGGCTGATGGGTAGAAACTATGGACCTCTTTTTACTCTCCACATTTGAAATAACTAGAAGTTTTATCTTCCTGTTTGATATTTACTTTCACACGCTAACTGAAAATTTCAAAATCATTCAGCTGTGCCATTTGCTCTTGATTCTCAATGTACAGTTTAGTTAAAAGCCACCAACAATGCCCCTTCTGTGGCCTCAGTGTTGGGGTGTTTTGACATTGCCTCTGCCAGATTAATCAGTATATGTTCTTAATCGAAGTCTCCCACAAAGTCTCAGAACATGAGCAAAATATACAGATTTTTCACCAGCATATAACATACACGGTCTGATGCTCAACTGCCAACTGATTCCTTCTTCTCAGCTGAAATATCTTGATTCTGTTTCTTACCATCTGCATTATTGTCAGCATTCTGGTCTTCTGACCTCTGATCTGAATCCTCCATCAAGCTTGGCTCATAATATTCTAGGGATACTTCTCTAGTTAGCATCTTCAAACTTTCCAAATTCCCCTCATGAGTCAATTTCAAAGGTTTCTGAGCCACATGCTCAGTTAGTATCACAGCAACAGCCTGGTACCCAAATTTGTCTTAATTATTTTCTTCATTGCTGAGATATAGTGTCCAACACCAGCAAACTGAAAGAGGAGGAGTTTATTTTGGCTCACATTTCAGACCATAGTTAGCTAGCGCCAAGACAGGATTGAATGACACAAGGACATGATGGAGGAATAGCTGCTCATGTCATGGCAGAGAGGAAGCAAACAACTTGATGGTAGGGGGATGGGAGGGAGATGCACCATTTCTGGCCATGCCTCTAGTGACTTGCTTCCTCCAAGTAGGCTCCACCTCCCAACATCAGTGTTTAGCTATAAACTCAGTGAACTAATCCACTGATGAGTATAGTACCTCCAAGATTCAATAATTTCCTAAAAGCTCTACCTCTGACCACATGAGACACCAGGGGAACATCTAGACAAAAACTATAACAACATAAAATTGTGAAATTACATTTATATTATTACAAAACATTTCTTGTGTCTCTTTGCAGTTAGCGGCTCTGGCCATTCCCAGCCCTTGGCAACCATTGTCCTTCTAGTTTCTCCTTTTCCAGCATATCAAAGGAGAAGTATACAGTCTATAAAAATAAGGGTGAGATTTTTTATAGTACTGGAGATTGAGCACAGAGATGTTCTACAACTGAGTTGTACCCCCAACTTTTTATTTTAACATAAGTCACTAAGTTGCCCAGTGTGGCTTGGAACTCGTGATCCTTCTGCCTCAGTCTCCAGAGTACCTCACATTCCAAGCATGTACCCCCATGTCTGGCTTTAAAGGTGAAATTTTAATCTCAAGAAAGGTTTTTCAGAAATGTATCTCTAAAGCCTTTTCAAGTTGACAGAAGAGTTGGTAAAGGGCCATTAAAAACTGCCAGGTTAATGGAATTCATGAAGTTTTTTGCACATAAAATGTCACCAAATATTCTTCTGTCTGTTGATGAGCAGGCAGGGACTCCCCAAATCCCCAGCAATTGGTAAGTCCATAAAGACTTTCTGAATGCTTTCCTTGTGCCTGGAAGAGAGCTGGGTATGCTGCGAGCTGTGACTGTAGGACAGTAGACATCTTTTGAGCCACCTGCGTAGCCCACTTGCATTCTGTGTAAAATCCTCCCCACTCAGAGCTGTTTCCCAGAGCCATGCTGGTACTCTGTCATGTCTTGACATAACAGCAGGTTGGACCATAAGGGAATCTCCAACTTAAGTATTCATTCATTCAACAAATACTAATTAAGGGCCTACTGTGTGTCTATGAGGTTAGATCAATGTTTACATTCAACTTGCGGGCATCTAGCTATGTCTTCCAGAATTTTAAACTGGGAACAAGAGATAGCTATCAGTCTTGGCTGGGGCGCAGGGAGTACTCACACCGTGCATGCACCAACATAGTGAAGGGCCAGTTTGAGAAAAGCTGTCCTGAAGAGAGAACAAAACTACCCCCAACCCTAATGTCCTACCTGTCTCTTTGGCTGCTCATTTTTATTCTCCTTTACAGGGTCTTTTTTGCTCATGTACTGACATGATTTTTTCAAGGCCTCGATCCCTCTTTTCTTTCCGGTATAACATTTTATCAAGGTGACACTGCTCACTGCTATGTTTCTAATACTGTCTGTATTTTGATGAGTCTCACATTAAAATGACGAGGATCTGGCCCAGATACCTGCTATTTAGTGTCATCAGTTGGATGTACCATCATTACCAAGCTCTTCATGTGGGAAACCAAACTTGAATTTTTGCTCTCAGTCCCCACGGTAGGCAGAATAATGGTTCCCAAGGAGGTCCACATCTTAATCCCTGAAACCTGCAAATATGTCATTTTGTGGAGCAGCAGGGTCTTTGGACATGTGAGCCAGTTAAGGATCCTGAGGTGGGAAGATGATCTTGAACTCTGGAGAGGGCAATAACATCATAACAATCCTTATGAGAGGTAGGCAGAGTCATAAAGAGAGATGTCAAAATGCTACTCTGCTGGCTTTAAAGACAGAAGAAAGGGCCTGGAGTCAAGGTATGCAGGTGACCCGCAGATACTGTAGAAGGCAAGGAAATGGTTTCTTCTCAGAGCCTGTGTCATTTTAGCCATGTGAGATCCACGAGAACATCTGACCTGCAGACCGATAAGATAATAAATTTGTATTGCTTTGAGTCCCTAAGTTTATGATAATTTGTTATTGCAGCAATGGGGATGAACACACTTCCAAAGTATCACATCCTCCTGTTTTCTCTCTTTCTCTCTGTAGGTCACTTCCATCATTGCAATTCTTCCAGGTAAGGCAGACTTGTAAGAACTATTTTTGACTCTCCACCTGGTCATATCAACTATTTCCTGAATACCTTTTGAATCCAAGTATTTCTTTTAAATACCATAAGCTAGTCTCAGCCACTACTTTTTCTCTAACTGATTCCTAAAAGTTTCCCTGCTTTCTTCACTGCTCTCTGCTCTGAAGTCAATATGAACTACCTAAAATACCTAATCATTTCCTCCCATCAACCTTCAATGGCTCCCCATTGTCCTTAGGATAAAGTCTTTAATGCAGCTTGCCAGTCCCTGCGTCCTGTGACACCTACTACCCCATCGTGCCCTACACCTCTTCAGTCAACTCTTTTTTTTCTTCCCTTCAAAATGTACATGACTTGCTGGCTGTACCATATTCTGCTTCCTACACGTGAAGTTCTCCCCCTACCCCATTTGAAGGCCTTTGTACATTATTTTTTTCCTATAACAGCTTTTTCCCTGGCCTCCACCTCTTTGGCTTCAGACTTTAGCTTCCTCTGGAAGCATTTCCTGACTTTCCTAGTTTGGTCTAAACGCCATTCTCTGTCCTCTGACACTTAGACTTCCTCTATTTTAGTGCTTAGCAAACCACATGTTTCATTGTGTCTCCTCAACCACGCCTTAAACCCTATGCAGCTCCAGAGAGACAAAAGCCAAGTCTGTCTCACTCACAGTTGTGTTTTTAGCACCTAGCATGGTGCCTGGCACAGAGTGGTTCCTTAAATCATGTCAAAGAGACCTACGGACAAAACACAGAAGAGGAGAAAATTTCCTTTAGCTGGGACTGTTGGAGGGGTAAGGAGAGGTGTCAAGAAAAACTTCAGGAAGTATGTGGTATTTGTGTTAGTCCTCGTGTAGTTTTCGCCTCTTATCTTATATGTGCCCATTTATATTCTGCTACAGAGAGGCAGGACTAGCTTTCTAAAAACTACGTTTCCTAGGTTCTCTTGTCAGCTGGGCTCAGTAGGGCATTCAACAGCAGCAGAAAGAGCTCTGGCTTTGTGGGTCTCTGGCCTTGTGGGTCTCTGGCCTTGTGGGTCTCTGGCCTTGTGGGTCTCTGGCGAGGTTTGCCAGCAGTTGCTGGAGCTGGGGGAAGAGGTGGCGGGGATCCAGGCAGCAGCAGCCCGGCAGCGCAGCGCCTTTTTGGTAGCTCCAGCCTGCTGTGGACACCAATCCTTGGACACATCTAGAACTGACAAGCAGGTGAGCAGCAGGTGTAAACTTTGGGGCTTCTGTCCATGAGTGCTTTGATGTGGCTTCTTTTCTTGCTTCTTCAGCTCTTTTTTGTTCTTTCAATCCTTTCAGCACTTTCTAGTACCTGTGTTTCAAACACCTACAGTGGCTTCTATTCTCCTGACTGGCCTCAGACCACTGCCATCTTCAAGGCGGGGTAGGAGGAAAGATAGAGGAGGACACTGCCATGAGCAGATGTCCACAGGCAGGAGCATTTGTAAGAGTTTATGGAGAGCGGGAAACCATCCAAACTTCCTTGAGCACAGTGATCGCATGAAGGGTGACGTACAAGGTCAGTGTCATCCAGGAATTCAGATGCTCAGTAGAAATTGTGTGCTCATTTTGATAAACAATACAAATTTACTGAGATCTTACAATCAAGTGCTGTGGTGGGAAGTAGGCACAAGAAGACCTTTCCTAGGTCTTTCCACTATACTTCTCATTGCCATTGGTCTCTAAGTGGTCGAAAAGATGGAGTGTACGCAACATGATTGGAGAGTCATCTGCATAGGAGAGAGAGCCAAAGGTATGGTACTGGATGAGCTCTGTGAAGCTGAGAGTAGAGAAACTGGGCTTACAAGCATGTGCGTGGCAAGAAAGTTTAGGAGGATGAAGTGTAACAGGCGAGAGAAAAGCTGGTTGGAAATAGCAGAATCAAAACAGTTGTGCCAGCTAAGCCAAGGGCAAAGGAGAGTTCGTGAAGAATGAGATTTGCCAAGACTGTCTCAACCTGCAAGGGTGAAGGAGAAGAAAGATCAAGAAAAATCCACTAGGTTTGGAGACAGCAATCTCAATGATTCAGTGTGGAGAGAGTCTATATTTCTCATAGTTGAAAAGTGGTTAAACAGAGAGGATGGAAAGTGGTAAGCATGGCCTATTTTCCCATTCATTTGGCCTCTCTGCCTTAGACTTCCCTTGCTTATCACACAGTCCTTTCCTCAACTCCCTTGGCCTCCTTACCTGCATATCCCCCATCCCATCTGCCTTCACATCTAGGCTGGGCCTCTTGTTGGATCACTGACTTGCAAGTGTGGACCTCATGTAGATGAGATTTTTGTGACCAGTGTTGGATTATTGTGCAAGCCTAAGTTATGTATCAGCATCAAAGTTTGGTGCTTTAAGTTAAAGATATTGGCTCAAGGTTTTTTCTTAAAGACATCTAGCAATTCACTAAGTAAAGGCTACCCTCGTGAAAAGCAAGAATTAGAAAATGATACAAGCTGGGCAGGGTGGCACATGCCTATAATCCCAATTCTTGGGAGTCTGAGGCCAGAGGATGGAGAGTTTGAGACCAGCCTGGACTATATAGTGAGGCACAGTCTTGAAATAAATAAATGAATAAATAATATGATTTTCTTCTTTTTTCAAACCGTAGTCTGCCTCGTATGATTGAGATTCATATGCAGTCTCAAAATCACAACATATACCTTTAAGCAATGAAAGATGTGTATCTCACACGCCCCTGATGAACTCTGCAGACCACATTTTGAACAGTTGGTGAGAGGCGGCCTCAGGGGGAGGGGGCATGTTTCCTGTGCTTCGACAGATGAGCGGAAGCCAGAGTTATCATCTGACTCGCCTGCAACGATTCCAAAACCAGTTCTAAATTACCTCTCAGAATCTCTTCAGAAATCAGAACATTTCCAGTAGCATCAAGCAAGAGACACTGAAACTTCACAACTCTGGTAAGTTTCACTTTGGGTCTAAGGTGTACATGTCCAAGACAAATTCTTCATAAAGTGTGGAGCCTGCTAAATCCAAACCTAAATGTGTTCATAATAAAATGTCCACCCTTCAAATTACACTCTGCATGAATAAACAAGCCTGGAAAACATTGAAACAACAGTGTAGTAGGTGGAAACAGATGTCGTGGTTTATTTTTAAGATTCGTTTATTCAACAATTGAATGGGGTTTGTTGCTTACTCTACACAATGCTTTAGAATCTGAGTTGTCTACCTGTTGTTTAAAAAAACAAACAAGACTGGCAAATACTGGATTTTTAGAGTAGTAATTCTGTTTCCCCAATGTAAATAACACAGGTTTTCCCTAAAACTTGCCAGTAATAAACTAATATACTACGTTGTCATAGGATAAATATTTTGAAGTACCTAAAACAAATTAAAGACCGCTGAGTTAATGTGAATCTATTTTAATTTTTCTAACTACCAAACCAACAGCAATAAATATATTTGGTTCTCTGTATCTTGGGTTCCATATCTGCAGATTCAACAGGGGATTGAAAGTTGGGGGGAAAATGTACAGACATAAAAACTATTTAAATAGCATTGATGCTGGCAGTGGTGGTGCATGCCTGTAATCCCAGCACTTGGGAGGCTGCAGCAGAAGGATCTCTGCAAGTTCAAGCCCAGCCTGGGCTACAAAGTGAGTTTAGGACCAACTAGGCCAGCCTGAACCGCATAGTGAAACCCTGTCTCAAACAAATAAATAAATAGAAGATATTGTATGAAGTGTTATAAGAAACCTAGAGATGATTTAAAATGCACAGAAAGATGTGAAAAGATTATATGCAAACACTATACTCACCTCACCCACCAACTGGGAACGGAACCTATGACACTGTACCACTGAGCTACATTCTCAGTCATTTTTCATTTTGTTTTTAAAATTTTGAAACAGGGTCTCACGAAGTTGTCTGGGTGGGACTCGAACTTTCAGTCCTCCGGCCTCAGTTCCCTTAGTGCTGGGATTATAAACATGTGCCACCAAGCCTGGCTATAGATCATACACCACCCCCTGCCCCCTGAGTACTGGGGACTGAACCCAGGATATTTGCACTGAGCTACATTCCCCCTGCCATTTATTTATTTGAGACAGTTGCTGTTCCCCAAGCTGGGCTTGAATTTACCATCCTCCTGCCTCAGCCTCCCTTGGTGCTGGGATTACAGGCATACACCACCTTCCCCCCAGCTTTTATTT
>RJWT010022091.1:0-17330 GCA_004365215.1 Cuniculus paca
CCTGGTTAACGCTGACCGCTCCCAACGCCTTAATGTGGCAGGCACGGTAACGCCCCTTTCCCTGGCCCAGGAGACACAGGCCGCTTGCTCTCCTTTGCTCCCGGCTTTGGAGCTCAGGAAAAAGCCCAGAACACGTGAACAGCCCACTCCGTTTCCTGCTTTACTGTGGACTGTGTTTGGTTTAGGGCTGTGTTGGGTTTCCTTGTGCTACAAAGTTATTCTCCTAAATTACAATTTTAGAAGCTAATGTTTTAGCTCAGGAAATGGATGAATTTGTATACATGGAATTATACCTTGCCTTTATCTAATTAATGCTGGATCATATTAGTTTCCTCAATTTGATAAGTGCACTCTAAAAATTCTTTTCATGGCTTTAATCATAAGTAGCATAACATGCTCACATTATACAATAAAGCTATTTCCCACGTGGGCCCATTATAAATAGCACTGTGATTAACATTTTTGTTTATAATTCATCGGGAGGCATCTTTGAGCCCTACATTTGATTTATCGCAAAACTGAAATTGAGTTTGGACCATTTTATGGTTATTGATACAAATGGAGAATCTGCCTTTTAAGAAAACTCCACTAATTGATGCTTCTACTAAGTTGTGAAAGTCCTTTCACTACACTTCTTTAACACTGGCTCTCTTGCCTTCTGAAAACTTAGCTGACTTCATCAATTTAGTAGCAGAAAAATTGTGCATCCTTCCTTTAAGCTGAATTTCTTTGATTCCTGCAAAGACGTCATCTGTCTTCAATGTTCATTAGTTGTTAGGGTTTGAGATAACTAATTGCACTTTCCAGCCCACCTCTGAACTCTTTCTCTCTCCCTCTCTCTCTCTCTCTCTCATGTATATGCTCCCCTACAATGCATTAATAATCATTAAAAGTAGAAGGAACTGAATTAATTGAAAAGTAGTTTCTGACTCTTTAGATGAATCCTAAAAGAATACTTGAGGTTTGATTCCAAGTGAGACTCTCAAAGGTCTTCTAAAACTGAAGGAGAAGTTACAGAGATTCACCCAAAGGAAAAGGAAAAAAGGGAAAGAACTGAGTTATCCATGTTGGATTTTTCCCTTTCAAACTTTTAAAATCAGATGAGTAAACCTTCCCCAGTGAAAATAGATTACACAATGGGAAAATTAGCCAATGTGTTAGTCTAGCTAAATATTTCTTTGTAGAAACAGGCAAGTAAATTACTCTCTTTCACTGTGATATGTCTAAATTATTTTACTGTTTGCCTTTATGTCCTTAGCTCATTTTTCTTTGAAAGGATTAGCATTTTTATTATTGACTTTGAGTGCATTTAATAAGGATGTGCTACTATCA
The DNA here is from genome assembly GCA_004365215.1 of Cuniculus paca. NCBI lineage: Eukaryota > Metazoa > Chordata > Mammalia > Rodentia > Cuniculidae > Cuniculus > Cuniculus paca. Next base: position 1,333 of record RJWT010022091.1, read on the forward strand.
TATACCTATCAAATGTTTTGTTCAGATTATTTTTAGGTTTATGACTAATTGATCAGAAATTCTTATACATTTAGTGTCTCAACAATCTTTTTATTTAAAAAACTTGTTTTTGAATCATTTCAGATTTACAGAAAAGTGTAGAGATAATAATAGTTCCCAAAATACTTTACCCGTTATCCTGCAAGCGTCCTCCTACTGCTCCCCCACCCATTTCTGGGTACCATGCTGCATTTTATCTCAGTTTGACTTTAAATTTTGGTTGTACTCTTTCATGATTTGCAGAACCAACAGTGTTCAATTTCTTCTCCGAAACTGATCAAATATTTGATAAGTAATTGCGTCCTTCCATGACCTGAAACACCAACTTAGTCACAGAGTAAATGGCTTTGAAAGTGGTACTTCCTAAATTAAATTTCTACAAAAGCGGAGATGCAATATCTAATTTGAACTCACAAAGGACAAAGTCTGTTTGCTCAAAATTGTGTGTTGACTGAAGAATGAATGGAAGTATTACTTCTGTGAAATGCAATAACTTTCATATAGTCATGTTTTCTGATTGCCTAGAATAACCATGCCATTCCATAACTAGGTATTTACTATTCATTTACCCAAACAAATGAATACATATGTTCACACTGAGACTTATACATAAATGTATGTATTTGTAATAGCTACATCAACCTACGCGCTAATCCACAGGTAAGTGGATAAACAAATTGTGATATATACATGCAGCAATAAAAAGAAAAGGCATTAAAATTTAAGAAACAGAGACAAAAAGAATAGTTATTATATAATTCCATTTATATAAAATTCTTAGGCCTGAGAGCTAGTCCACATTACAAAAAAGCAGATCCGTGTTGGTCAGGGGCTGGAGGGAGCGATGGAAAAGCAAAGCAGCCACAGGAAACTACTGAAGTGGTGGGACTATCTCAGTCGTGACTCTGCAGTTGAATACATTTGTTAAAAACCACCAAATTGTACATTATACATGAGTGTCGTTTGTTGCAGTTAATCAAGACCTCCATAAATATTTTTTAAATCGTCAAAGGTACACAAAATAACCCGCTGGCTCTAGAACTATATCTTACAGTTCATCTTTTTATCAATTTATTGCAGCTTTTAAAACTTCCTCTTTCCTGTTATCTTGACAGCACCTGTGTACACGTCTATAATATGTCTGTTTTAAATAAATGTAGCTGAGCTGGGGATTTAGCTCAGTGGCACAAGCGCTTGCCTGGCAAGCGCGAGGTCGAGAGTTTGATCCCCGGTGCCGGGAAAAAAAAAAAAAAAGACAGAGAGAGAAAATATATGAAAATAAATGTAGTTACTAGAAGTGAGGACACAAAGATTTAGAGACCAACAATCTGGCAAACTAGAGGGACAAAAGGGCTGGTACCTATCCTGAGCGTTCTCACCGACAGCAGCTGCCTTATGCAAGGCTTTGGCGAGCAAAATGCTGTAGTAATTCACAGCTGAATTCGCCGCCCAGGCCTGGAGTGCCCCAGCCCTTCTGTTCACCTGGCTCTCCGCTCCGGGTAAGGCCCAGAGCTCTGAACTTGGCAGCCTTCGTGGTTCTCTAACCTTTTGTTTAATGAGCAGAGCTTCCGGTAGCATCACACCAAGGAAAACCAACACATCTGCATTGCACATCTCTCACCTGTTTGCCTTCGCCAAAACTCCTGCTGCCGATGGGACACGGAAGGCTCCCCATGTTCCAATGTTCTGTTCCAACTCAAATTCAGTATTTCTAATTATGTATTTTGCAGAAAAATCTCTCTGTCGTGCAGTTGCATTATTGTTAAAAAAGAAAATAGCTTGAAATTCTCTTTGATTTGCTTTCTTCTTTTGCGTCATAAACTGTAATTCTTATTAATTTGTCCTCTGGTCTTAATTACTATCGACAGCAGTAATTCTTTAAAATTATGGAGAGCTCAATTCTCAGAAGAATGACACTAGTATACAACATTTTGAATACAGTTTTGCATGTGATTTCTGTAGACCCACCGTGGACATACAGGCTCTCTACAGATTCTCTAATCTGACTCTAAAGAATTCCAGAACCACTTTTCAAGCACCTTTCAGATCGCTGTAATTTTATATTGCTCAACTATCCATCCAAAACTCAACGTACTAACTCTACCCACAATTGTATTGTACCTTCTTTCTGCTCCTTCTTTAGTCAAGGGCAACAAAAAAACCCTTCAATTAGCTAAAACAGTAACCTGAATATTATTATGGACTTCTTTCTGCCTATACGTCTCATGTCTGGATGGTAATTATGGTTGTCTACCCTAATCAATTAATCAATTAATTACTAAAGCTTCCTTTCCCGAGCAAGATGTGAAACGTGTATTGAGTGGCGGCCCCTCACGCGCACTCCAGACTTTCGGTTTGAATACGAAGCAAGCGTCTCGCTTCTCGTTAGTCCGGTGGCTGCTGCGGTTTGGATGGGTCTCTCCAAAAGCCCATAGGTCACAGGGTTGGCTCCCAGTGTGTTGCTGCTGGGAAGGGGTACAGCCTTCAGGAAGGAGGTCCTAGGAGGTCTTTAGGTCACGGCAGCATCGGCCTGAAAGTGGACTCTGGAACCGTGGTCTCTGTCACTCCCTGCCTCCTCACTGCTGACGGGAGGGATTTCGTCTGATACACTCTCTGGGCCACTGCTATTAGAACCCTCACCAAAGGCCCAAGCAATGAGGCCACTACTCTTGGACTGGACCCCGCAGCACTATCAATCAGCCAGATGACCTTTTTCCCTTTCTAAGTCAATTTCCTCAGGTACCTCGTCTTAGTCGTGCCCCATGGTATTTTACGCCTGAGGACTCAACATCACTAACTGCATGATCCTGACCCAGTATGTCTGGAAGGGATTCATCCAAGTTGCCCAAACCAAGAATGAACAGGAAAAGGGAAAAAACGTTGTCTTCCAGCCATTAATGGAACTCAAGTGTGTCAGCGGATGAAGAGCTATGCCCTAAGGAACCAAACCGAGCTCCCTAGGAGGAGATCCAGGAGGACCCCAGGAAATCTGTGACGCAACAGAAGCTCAAGCCAAGGGCAGAGCCCAAAAATGAGTCAGAGGAAATGCAATGAAAGGTCAGACCTTGGGGAGGGAAGCGGCAGATGCCCAACAGCAGAAGGCCGAGTGCTGAGATCAGGCTGGGTCAAGCTAGCTGTTCTGCAGACCAACAGAAGTCCTCGCCCCTGGGCCACCGGAAGGGTTACTCACCTTCCTCTAGGAGGAAGCAAGTGGAATCGAATTCTGCATTAAAAGCTAAGTGATTCAGTATACCTTTTCTGTCTATGTAACGCTCACCAGCTTTTTGTTTATTTAACTTTACTTTCGCCTGTACTTTCCTCATTTATTGATGTTTGCTTTTTTACTTATTTTTTTAATCTAAATAAATTTTTATTTTTATTTAATCTAAATAAACAGCAACTTTCAAGTTATGCCAAGTAGATAACAGAAAATATTTTTTCTAACTTGATTGAAATGCAAGTGCATCCAATGGTCTCATAAAGGGAAAATCAAATCATTTTATTATTAAGAGTGTTCATATTACTAGTAGCTACCATTTACTTAATTTTTTAATATTGTACTATGTACTGTGCTAGCAGGCTTCTGTAAGTTAATTTATTAATTCCTGACAATATCCATAGGAGGGATTATTAGTGCCAAGTAGATGAAAAAAAGCAAAGCTAAAAGCAATCGAAAGTTTTTCCAGGATTCCATAACAAGCAAATGGCAGGGATAAGGCATAAACCTATCATATTTCTAATTCTAAAACCCATATTCTTAATTACTGCACTTAAGCTACATTTTATTTAAAAGACTCTTATTTAAATATTACCCATATGTCATTGGCTTAATAAACATCTGTCAAACCACTGCTGGATATTAAATACTTTTCTAGGTGCCATTGGAGTAGAGGGAGAGAGGGAGAGGGAGAGAGGGAGAATCTGACATGGTTCAAACCTTCCAGAACTCTCCTGTGGAGTCTGAAGACAGGATGACATATATCCTTGAGTTTGAGCTCTAAAGACAACGCCTCTTAGCAATGTGACCCTCAGCAAATTATTCTTTCTATGTCAATTAAAATCACACTGATATGAGCTCACAGAGTGCTCTGAGGACAAGATGACATCATGTAGGTCAGTATTCTCCACCTCAGGTGATTTCCTCCCCCAGCAAGGACATGGGGCACTGTCTGGGCCTAGCTTTGGTTGTCACGACTTGAGGGAAGTGGGGAGAGTGTTATTGGCATCTAGTTGATAGAGATTGGTTACCACTGAACACAGCACAATTCACAAGACAGCTTCTCTCCCCCACAAATCTTTACAAAGGTCCTGATGTTGAAATAAATGGGAGGGGGGGAGCCTTTCCCAGAGCAGGAAGTAGGGACTGAGGGGTCCTTGAAGCCTGGACACTGGAAAAGCCACGTGACCACGAGGAATCAAGGCTCTCTGTCCTCCTCCGGGTCCAACCACCACCAGCTTCCTGCCAGCACCCTCCTGCTGGCCCAAGAATGTCACAGTGACTTAGCTAGGCTGAAGGAGAGTACAGAGCCTTGGCTGCAGCTACCAGAAGAATCAAAATTAAATTTTTGAACTACAAATTTAACTGTACTTCATGCACAACAAAAAGAACTACCACAGAACTACCGTCAGTGAGAAATGAAGCAAGCCCCACACGTAATTTATCCCAAGATATTTGCCTTCCTGATTTAACAGTGATCTTCCACGATGTTTCTATGACCACTTCTGAACATCACTGTTTGTCAGACAGTAATACCAGAAGTACCAGAAGTGAAATCCCTTATTCAGGAGTCAACTTCTTAGCCAAAACAGATTATATCTAATAGTGTAATAAATGCTATTTGAAGAAGTACATTTTAAACTTCAATAAAAGCAATCAGAAACTATCTACTAATGTTAAGGCCTTTTAAAATATCTCATTCCCTGTGCTTAAGGTAATGTTCCAATCAAACAAAGGCAAATGCTTAGATCTCTTCATTTGGTCTAATATTTTGAATGTGAAAGATACATCCATATACAAATGAAATAGAACACACGTAACTCTGCTGGTCTCAATGACTTAATGAGTGCAGTTTCCATCTGAAATTACACATTTGCTGCCATTTGGCGAAGTCCACGCTCTCACGGCCCGTCTGCAGTCTGCAGGGTGTCGCTGCCGCACTTTCTAATCCGTTTTGCAATTTTAGATGCCAACTATCTACCCACTTACCACATAGCATGTTCAAAAACAACTTCACTTTCGTTTACAAGCTATACCTATTCCAAAGGCCTCGCCTGTCCATCAAAAAATGAGCTACTCCATAAGTCGATTTTCTGGGAAGTAAAGAACAACCCCCCGAGCTGGAAATGGTCAGCTGATTCTGGATCCTCTCCGGCTCACGTCAGCCATGGCTGAGAAAGTGGGGGGAATGAAACAGAACCATCTGTATCAACATGGGGGGAAAATGAAAAAGAACTTTCTGTATCACCCGCATCTATTTCCAGTGCCATCCAGTGCTCATCTATCCGGTCTCACCACACCAAGTTTCCAAAAAATTCAGATGTCCCCCACGGTTGAGAAGGTAAAAAGCAAACTCATTAAATTCACATTCAAGGCACACTAAGAATGCACAGTGTGACCTCTGGGGACCTTTTTAACATGTCCTCTCATGCATTTCCTATCTGGGTGATTATTTAGAGTCATCGCTTCCTCACTAAGCCCCATAGCATCTGCCCCCGAACATTTGTGTGCTTCTGCACGCTGCTGCCCAGTGCTCCCCGGAACCTCTGCTGGCTCGAAGCCTCACCTGGGCATTGGCCCTGGGCCGCCCAGTCTGGGGGTTGGATGAGGATCTCCTGATGTGGGCGTTGCAGCTCTGAATGACAGAGACTCTGGGGTCAAAGCAGCAATAGCTGCAGTCCAGTAACTGGGAAGCATCCAGCCACTTAGGGAAGGCAACAAAAAGGGTGTCTGTGAAGACTAAAGGGGCTGGACTCCAGGGCTCTGGAGCTCCCAGGACTCCACGGGGAGACTACGCATCCCCTACCAGCCAAACATCCAGCATCCTCCACTGCCACCAACCCAAGGGTGGCTCCGGCTGCCAGGGGCTCACTGTCTCCCTCCCAAGGACGGTGCTCACTTTAACAAGCTTTGCATCAAACAGCAAAGAAATCATTTGCCTCTTTTCACATTGACCATAGACTCACAAAACCTCGAATTAAAGGGAAGTAAAGAAGCGATCGTTCTAGTGGAAATGAAAAGTATAATCTTTACAAAGAGAAGTTTGGTGTCAAAGAGCTTTTACAATGTGTGCAGCCTTTCGCTAGGCAAATCCAAACCCTAGTATTAGGATAATAACTAAAACACTGGTAAAATGCAAACGTTAAACCCTGGCAACTTGAATATGCATTGAGAATGACTTCAGTGAAGCATATTTACTCAGTAGAATGTTATGCCGCACTTCAGAAAGATACTAGAAATCTACATTTTGTAATCAACTTTGAGTGAAAAAAAAATCAACTCACAGATCTGCATGTGGGATGATTGTGAGTCTGGGAAGAAGGACAGCTGCAAAAATGTTTCCTGTGGCTTCTAGGCATGGTTCCCAGGGGCCCCTGCGCAGGGAATGCCTGACTTGGTAATGTGGGGCTCCTTATGTCTCCTCACCGCCTGGCACGGAGGAGTCTTTAGGCATATGTGCCACTTTCAGAGGTAGAGGAACCCCAGGAAATCTTCCCATTTCTATTTCGCTTTGAGAAAATTCAAGTTCTTCTTTACCTTGCAGCTAAGGTACATAGAAAAAAATAAAGAAACTTGGTTTTCAAAAGATAATAAATTTTTAGAGAATTAGTCAGCTATTTCGACATCTAAATATCATGTGCATTTCTCCTGTTATTACAGCTCTGAAATTAGGCTGCCTCTTACAATAGACACTGTCTTACTATGGCTCTCAGAGGGGCAGAAATGTGTCCAGGGTCGTGACCTGCACATTCATGGAAACCTACACGATGGATGTTCATTCATGTGGTTAGAAAAATGCAAAAGACAAGAATGAAGCATCTCTTAGCACCTGGAAGTCACATGCTTGTGAGGAACAGGTGGGAGCAGTGGGGCATCGAGCATGCTCATAACATCCCCAAAGCAGGAAGCACGAAGCAAGCTTGGTCAACATAATCAATAGGCATCTTCTCAGGACTGGAACTATTGCTGGCACAAAAAGTGGCACTGCGTGGGTAAACACAGATGTTAAAGTCTTGGAATTGAAGAGATGGATTCTGAATGTGAATTTTTAAATTCTGAATATGAATAAGTTTTTAGATTACCTCATCTAGTTTATATCCTAAAACATAAACTAAATATACTAACGTGCTTCCTTTAACACATTCATAGGAGAGACATGTGATTAATTTTATACATAATTTAGTCTAAACATACTCTTAAATGAAAATAAAATTAATCATCTATGCCAAGAAAACATTATTTGCAATTTGTCAGTCTGTTTGTCTTGGTAATAGATACAGCAATAGAGTATCCTATAATCAAAATAATAACAGATGAAATAGAGCAATAGAAGTTTTAGAAAGAGAGAAGAAAGGAAAGCAAATGAAAGAACTTACAGTATTTCATGAAATCAGACTTTTGGTTGTTGGCACTTTTTATTATACCGGAAAGCATCTGCAGAATTTTTTAATATAAACAAGTCATGACAGCCAACTGCTGGTCAGAAGACCTCATCAACTGAAGGTGACTCCCCAGAACCTGATATAAGATGTGAAGTTGTAGGGGAAACTAACTTGAGAATTTACAAAACTGGTAATATAAGAAAAACCCAAGAACTAAAAGACAATCACCCAGGCAGAAAAGACCATTGAGTTCCCCACACAAAAGAAATTAGAAATGACTAGCACCGGGCATGTCTTAGGAATTTCAAAATTCCAAGTATCATGAGAAAAAAAATCACCTTTAAAGAATCAAGATTTATGATCACACTAACTTCTCAATGGCTGAAGTGGCAAGCAGGTCTTCAAAATTCTGAAATAAAGTAACTTCTTAGAATTCTACATCCAGAAAAACCACCTATCAGATATAAAACAGAAGAACAAGATTCTCAGGTGTAAAACATCTCAGAAGTTTTACCTTCAACAGAGTTTCTCCTAGGAAGATACTGGAAGATGTACTCCATCCATCAATACAAAGGATTAAACCAAGAAAACAGGGTACTGAAATCAGGAAATAGGGACCCCAAAATGGGAAAGAGGTAAAGAAATCTGCAGAATGACAATACTGCAAAAACCACTGGCCATCCACCAAACCTATTTCCTCTTCTCTAGACACACAGCCAAATTAAAAGAAAAAACATGTATCCCAGCCTCTCTTGCTGTTAGTTTTAGAATAGGACTGAATTCCAGACAATGACATGTAAATGGGAAGGGTGCATGCCTCTTCCAAGAAATTCCCCCATTCTTTTGTGCTCTGACTGGATGGAACCTCCAAATCGCTCTCCCAACCCTCTGGGACTAGCTAGGTATTGTTATATGACCGAGAAAAAGATTCCTGTTGTATGCAGTGGAAGAAAATCTCCATTTGGAAGGTGACAGCTGGAGCTCTAGTGTTGTATGGCTGTCACAATGCCTCAGTACTCTCTTAGTCTCCCCTTTATCTTCCCACTGGAATCCTCTCCTATCTGATTGTTGCTGCCACTGTTGCTACCATGATAGTTTGGGCTAGTGGGAAATTCTTCCCATTCTAAGCAGTCTCCTTCATTTGATTTTCCTCTTAGTTTTCATAAGGTAGCCAAGACAATCAGATAAGACTTTCTAAAGCCAAAGGATAATGCAAGAAGAGGTAAAATGATCTGCACCACCTGACTTGCAAAGGATGGTGTTCTATATTTACATTTGGATCAATTTTTTAACAACTGTCTCTTTAGCACATATCACCTATGAGCCCAGCTCTAATCATTTATCTTCAACAAACTGCCCAAAAATAAGGCAGAGAAGAAAGAAAAGTACCTTTCCTTATACCTATTTCCAAGGCACTTTTCTCAGGCCAATTTTATTCCTGAACACTCATCATCAAAAAAGAACATGAAGGACACCCTGGGTTCTTCCCAGAGAGGTATGACTTTGCCCAGGACCTTGATTGGCCAAGTATATTAAGCACCTTAAGTCCAGAATGCCTAATGCTTTACAGTATGCTTTTTCACATGAAGCAATTGAATTTACCCTGTTATAAAGAAACCTTAGAGGAAAAACTGAGGCATGAACCTTGTTCTTGACTCACAGTCAAGTGAACCGATAACTATATCATCCAGTTCCTTTGTTCCATGACCAGCACCGAGAAAACATGGCACTTGGGTTAGAAAAAATGAACAACTTCCTATCTCAAATTGTCTTTCAAGACACAAAAGCCCATGGCCAAAGGGATGGCAAATTGCCTGGCATGTGTATGTACCTAGCGTGACACCCAGCACTGTGGAAGGAAGGAAGGAAGGGAGTCTCATTGAAGACATTACAAAAGACTCAACTGAAGACTTTTTTTTTTTTTTTTGGCGGCACTGGGGATTGAACTCACGACCTTGCACTTGCCAGGCAGGCACTTAGGCCACTGAGCTAGATCCCTGGCCCTTGAAGATTTTTTTTAATTGAAGATTTTTTTATGAATCAAGAAGACCCCTATTAGTTCCAAGATATCATCATTTAAAGTTCGTCTAGATTTAAAACTACATTTTAATATATGCTTTCTTATTTCACCAATTAAGAAACTCAAAAGATTTTTCCTATTTGAATAAAATGCATTGCCATGTTATATCATTCAATAAATCATCTCTCTTTGATGTTCTTTCTACACATTCTCTTTTCCTTACTGTGAGGTTTACCTTTTGTCTTAGCTACTTTCTCATTGATGGAACAAAATACCTGACACCCAAAATTCAAGGAGGAAAGGTTTATTTTATCTCATCATTTGTAGAGGTTTCAGTCCATAGTCTGCTGACTCCAAGACAGGACAGCATGGCAGAGGGGCATGGCAAAAGAGAAACAGTCCATAGCAGGGTAGGCAGGAAGTAGCAAGCCTCCATTTCCCTTGTATTCTATTCAGGCTACAAGCCTATTGGTTGGTGCCACCCACACCCAAACTGGGCCTTCTCATCATCCACACCCAGAACTATGCTAAACTAATCAGTGCAGTAATTTGGTTATCACATACTCTTGATCTATATTCACACATCCTGAATCTAGTCACCTCCAAAAAGCTTCACCTATGAGTGCACGAGGCTTTGGGGAGACACCTTGATACAAGCCATGACACCTTTCATATTTCAATGCAAGAAAGTAAGCATTCATTGCTATCTTGCTCTCTTTCAAAAATTGACTTTGAGAACCACACACAGTTCCTGGCTGTGATACTCACCTTCAGAAATAATTGCCCATCACCTTATTTACAGGTTTGCACTTGTAGACTTTATGCAACATCCCCCACAACAGAGTCATGGACTTCACATTCATTATTTCATTTATCTTTGTAATATCTACCTGAAAAGTGGTAAAAACATCTGCCTCGCACTATTTTAATGTGAAACATTTAACCTCCTTACTGAGGATGAACGGCTTCTAAAAAGAGTGCCAACATTAATTGGAGAATAAAACCTTAATTACCTGGGATATTTTCATGAATACCCTGCAGGAGAAGGAAAATAAAATAACTGAGACTCGGCCAATTTTGTTCTTTTCAAAATAAGTAAATATCTGTTACAAGGTATTAACATATATCTAACTTAAAAATTGGGAACAATGAAATATCCCAAAATGTATGCAAATTCAAACAACAAAAACGACTATATTTCATGAACAAAATGTACCTAATTTTGTCACTGTCTTATACCTTAGAATTTCACATTTTAGATGTCATTTTAAGTTTGGAAGGAAATTGTGATATTTTTGCCACAGTTAGCTTAATACCAATGAATACCCAGACTTACTTTCAATTTGATGTCAGCTATCTGGACACACAGCGACAGCTGGCACAAACTTTCCAATGGCTATCTGATCTATGAATTTAATGCAAACAATAACTAGTAACTTTTTTAACTGCCATCTATTTTAAGAACTCTCCAGATTATGAGACAATGCTAAAATATGATCTCAAAACATGAGAAATATTTTTCATATGTGATGACAATGGTGATTACCAAGTCCATATTTAATTGTTTCTTTCTTATATAACACAGTTGTAATGTTTGGGACGAACCAGAGTTCAAGATTAAAATCAAGGGGAAAAGCCACTCTTTCTCAGACGTGCTACAGGTCTAGCTATTGACGGCACCTGCGCAGTAAGATGCCCGTAGAGGTCGGCCAGGTACAGCTTTCTGGAAAGCTCTCCTCTTCCTAATCAAAAAGACAAACTCAGCCACTGGGCACCCTCTTCTCTGCCCCTCTTCCTGCCCATGGTGCAGCACCATGCCTGGTAGGACACTGACTGTCTTTCCACCTGCAGATGAATAATAGCACACACTAACATTAGGGGAGCCAAAGGCATGAAGTGAAAATCTCTTTAGTTATGAAAAGTTATCTTCTTCTAGACATTTAGGGCATTTAGGAAGTGCCATTCAATCCAGCTATTTCCCTTCTGGGTATTTTCCCAGAAGAACTGAAAACATTGTGCCACAGTGTTAAATATGCACCCTGTTTATAGCAGCACAATTTGTAATAGCTAGATCTTGGAAACAGCACAAATGCCCGTTAACCATGGAATGGATAAAAAAGATGTGGTATTTTTATACAATGGAGTACTACTCAGCTATAAAGAAAGAAAAACTTCAGGCTTTTACAGGTAAACAGACGCAACTTGAGACCATACTCATAAGTGAAATAAATCAAACTCACATTTGTAAACATTGTATTGTCTCTCTAGTGTAAAATAAAACTGAAAGAGTAATAAGATCCAAAATGTACAATAGATATTATGATAATGAAAGGGAAAAAAAGTGCTCAAAAGGGAAGAACTGGGATAGGGGAAAGGAGAAAAGGAAGAAGGGGAAAGATTATATGTATATAGGTATAAATATGTGTGTGTGTGTGTGTGTGTGTGTGTGTGTGTGTGTACAAGATAGATAACCATACTACTAATCTCTGTTAGTTCATCCAAAAGAATAGTTTGTGCTTTCATTGTTTGATTGTTTGATCATTTTTTATGCCTAAATTTTGTAACCTGGACAACTACTTCTAAGATAACAATATGCAATATATTAACTAGGGTTAATTTCCTACTTTTTTTTTAATTCTGTATCATTTCTATCCCTTTTTTCTATTTTGCTTTTTAAATAAAAATAAAGAAGAAGAAAGGCCTTATTTGTTAAAGCATTGTAGGTGAAGTTCTTGGGGACTCCCACATGAATGCAATCCAAACTAATAAAATATTGCCATTACCTCCTGAGTGGAACCTTCTTTTTCTCTCATTGTGTAGCTTAACACAAAAATTAAATCCCTGTCCTTAAATCAGGCAAGTTCAAGTGGAGAAGTGTAGCTGTGGTGTCACATACATTTTCTTTTTTTGTTCTTTTCATATCCACTTATTGCAAACAGTCATCCCTCCTTACCCTGTAAAACTCCACCTTATAAACTGGTGTGGGAATTCCAGCACTGAGGAGCCACAAGTTCAAGGCTAGCCTGGGGTACATAGTGAGTTCAAGGCCATCTTAAGCTGCATAGTGAGATTCTATCTCTAAAAAACAAAAAGTTCTCCTTTTAAACGAGTTTCTCAGTTGTGTGAAAGTGTGAAGCCAGAATAAAACTGCTGGAAAGACGCTTTCATTAAGTGGTAAAGAGGGCAACCTACTCAGCTATACATTCTTCCCGTCATCCAATGGGGAGCACTTTTTTTCAAGACTCATTGGTATTCTCCAGCTGTATCCCCATTCTACCAAAGATTATGGCTAAGTAGGAGGTGTGACTCACAGAAATAGTTTCCCTCTTATAAATTCCATCCATTGAATAAAATTTGAAATCTTTTCTCAGCAATATAAAACAGAAACTCTTGGAGTTTCATGCTGTTCTTTAAGCAATGAATAATAAAATGGAAATTTTGCAAATTATCCAAAACTTTCACACTCAAGCTTCATCAGAAGGGGAATATTTATACAAACTCGCCCCATTTTGGCGTCCGAGACCAGAAATTACAAAGACCTGTAGACATTAATTTCATTCTTCAAAGATATAAAATACAAAATCTTAACAACTCTTTTATGCATTTCATTGGTAATGCATTTGGCTTGCAATCATAGAAAGCCTAAAGAATAGTACAAGAAACAATTATGTGGTTTGTATTTTATTGGAATCTTTGAGTCTAGAGGCCAGAAATGTAAAGCTGATGCCTAGAGGCGTCACTAAAGATCCAAGCGACACCTCTTTCCCTGCTCCATCAGCTAAGCACACAATGTACTCCTTCCTCAGGCTCACCCAGACGCAGGCCACCCTGACCCAGGGAGAGGAGGAGGCGAGCCAAAGGACAGCAGCCTCCTCCTTGAGAAGCCCTGCATTGCGTTCCGAAGGGAAGCGTTCCCTCAGAAATCTCCGTCTCGTCTTTGTCCTTGAAGCCACATCTAGTTGCAGAGGTGGCTGGAAGGTTGAATGTTTTGCTTTTCCGCTTGCACAGCAGAGGAAGATGAAGGCTAAGGAGCTGAATGGATGCTGAATGAGTCCCACAGGGACTGCCATCTCTGCAGACCACGCAGACCTGGTGCCACCCACGGGAGCACCCCCACATTAGCACGAGCACCGTTAGCATGAAGGGGTTTGTTCCCTAACTGTCACGTGCCAGCCCCATGGAGTTGGCTAGAAGACTTAATACCTCTCTTACTATGCAAATTTCTGATCATATTAAGATATTGACTTCAAATTTAAAAGTTGCTTTCCTGGATAGTTTTCCCATGAATAATGCTTCATTATATGCACCTATCACAAAATTCCCCTAATGCCTTTTCAAATAATGTCCACAAACCTGAAATTTGACCAAATCATAATAAGGCCAGGAGATCCTCACAGAATAACACGACCTAAGTCTAATTTTATATCCTCGGCTTACACCAGGTTCATCCCTGGCCAGCCAATAGCATCTCAAGACAGAAGCTCAGGACAACAGGTTCCTAGTCCTCACATATTCATTCACTGAAAAGAAACCCTGAAGCCAAAGTCCTTTGAATCTCTCATGTTTAGGAGGGGAAAGCTCTAGGAAAAAAAGCCTCATCGATGATTTCCTTTTGCCTGATCTTCCAGTACTTTCTGCTTTGAGATTTTTATTGTAAAAGAATTTAATCTTTTCTCTCATCTACAGAGTTAGACTAGTCAGAGAGAAGTACATAGAAATGTCCTTTAAGCATATAACAGCAGCACACTTAAAATAATTTTAGCTCCTTTAACAAATACCGGCCTTACATCCTGATCTCTGAATTTAGAGACATCTATCATTCTGTGGTCTTCAATTATTTTGATCTATGATACAAGAAAAGCACAGATGAGGTTTTCAAAACCTCCCTCAAACATTCTCTCAGTGGATACTGCAAATGATGCTCTATCCTTTTTGATAACATTTGATGATTTGATATGGTGGAAATTAGCTTTGTGTGAAGGGAAGCCCGACTGGAAAAAGGGACATTCATCTCAAAAGGGTGGCTTCCCTGTACCATAAAGGGGGAGCAGACAAGAGCAAAGAGAAGAGCCCATCTAAGTCTTCCAGTGCATGCACGTGATTGTGTGTGCGTGTGTGTGCATGTGCATGCATGCGTGTTTGTGTGTGTGTGTGTATGCATGTGCATATGGGGAGGAGACACCATGTGCTGCAGGTTGAATTTGTATTTCCTGTTTGCATTTCTGACAGTGGGACTGTTTGAACACCTGCTGGTCCCACCGCACCCTGCTCACGGTGGCTGTCCAGAGCCTGTGGGAAAGAGAGCCCAGCTCACCAGTGCATTCTGCCCAGGGCGCTGCCCTACCCCCGACACAGAGGGCAATGCTGTGACTATGAAATGCATCATTATCTGTGAGGCACTTTCAGTGGCAAAGATCACCCACAATCAGCATGCATAAGTATAAGGTGAAACTGTACCTGGAGGATTTTCCTGGGAGTTCGTAAACACTCAAAAACAAAAACGCTAATTTGTGAGTATATGTTCATTTTTCTGGATAATTGGTCCATATGTGCATCAAATTTTCAAACATGCCAATTTTGTTTAAAAAGGCCAGCTTGCAATCCCAACTCATTTTTTTTTTCTTAGTAAGACAAGGGTACTAAGAAATCACACCTCGCTATAAATGTGCAGTCTTCTCAAAAGAAGAGAGTTCTGATTACTTGAAGAAAACATAACATTAGGAAATATTAAGAATTCAGAATAAATAATCCTTGCTTCCCTGGCACAGGAGAGAAAAGCCCTCCCACCATTAGATTTTCTCATGGTCTTTCCAGATCTCAGTTTTTCTTGGCAGAAAACAGTAAGGTTGAAATAGGTGATTTCCAAGATCATTTTCAGTTTTGAAAAATGCCTTAATTCTGTGACTCAGCACTGTTGTATAACCAGAGAGCCAAAGACTGAAAATCTTCATATCTTTTCCTTAATTCACTCGAAATACCACCAAGTTGCTTGTGTAAACAATGTCATCTATTTTGTCTAAGGTTTAAAGTGTCCATCTGATAAGGGAATTTTTTAGTGTTTATCACAGAAATGGACACAGATTTAAAAAAACACTGATTTTTTTCAAATGCTTTAAGAAAGCTTAGAGAAAAATGTTTTATTGAGAAAATATCAGACATAGACTTTTTATCTTAGCTCTCACTGACAGGATGCAACTTGACATTGCAATCTCTAATTATGGAAATACTAATTAATTTTAATAAGTTTTTTAAACTGACACTTGGATTATGTCTCTACAACCAATACACATTACATAATCAAAGCTAGCATTTTCAACTAAACTCGTAGATAATGTGGCTG
>RJWT010022092.1:0-17320 GCA_004365215.1 Cuniculus paca
TCTATTTTCAGTTACAGGTGAGGAACTGAAATACAGGAAGGAATGGAAATGTAAAAGCCTAACTTGCTTTACTATCAACCCTGCCTTGTTAGCATTGAAGATGTTACCTTAATTATTAGAAGAGCTATGTTTGAAGCAATAACTTCTATTCACAAATACTGCATCCTAGAAATCTGTATGAGGTGAAAATATGTGACAGATGGAAATTGCAACATAGAATGTTTAGAAAAGATAAATGCATTTCTGGGACACTTTAAAAATATAGTGTAAAAGTATTGGTCCATAAAATCTAGGTCAAAATTGTAATTAGACAATAAATGAGATGCTTCTTGTCAGAGCACATGAAGGGACATTTTAACGTCTTTTGTAGCTCTAAATTCAGTATTTACATATCATAGTAATTAAATTATCAAGACACTAAGAATTATGTGGAGATCTGAATTAATCTTATGTCATTTTTTGACAAATATTCAATTCCAGAAAAATTTCAAAGGTTTTTACTTTCGCAGTATAGTCATATTCTTCAAAGGTCTGTGACATTTTGTGACTATTGTCCATTTCTGCAACAGGAATTCATACAAAGTAGAGATTCCAGTAGTCTTCAGTATACTTTGCTGAAGGGACCAATGTTCAGTGTGTTGGTGGATAAAATAAAAAGAATTGGTGGGCAGCAAGAAATTCTAACTTTGTCTTCAGATAATATTTATTGTAATGGTTTTTTGGCAATGCCAAAGATAGAGTCCACAACCTCCCCTCTGCTGGCCAGGCCCTATTCCATAGAGCTATATCTCAATCCACCATAATTCTTAAGATTGGATTCCTTTAAAGACGCCACAATGATACTTTATGTACAATGACCATTGCTTTTTTATTTCAGAGCTTAATTTAAAAAATTCTCATTCCCGAATATTTAAAAAGTTCCATTTACTTTAAGAATCTTTCAGAAAATTTCAAAACAACTGTTTTGACTTACAGATTTCACATGGTACAGTTGTATGCATGGATTACTTTTAGACGCCAAGGGATATGTTCCATGAAATTGGATAGCTATCTTGAAATTTTTGAAGGGTAGCCAGATAGAAGTTTCACACATGGAGAACCAGGATAGAAAGGAAGATGTTTCTTGTTAGCGTGAAGGGGAAAAGAGTCACGTGAAGGTGCAATAAGGTGTCAGATCACGTCCTATCTTAACATAAACCAAAGTGTTCTCATAATAAGGTTCCATAAAAATGTAATGGGTTGATCAAAGAAACTAATAGCTTCCTGTTCACAAGTGTTTAAAACAAGAACCGTTTACCATCTGTTAGATATGGAATGAAAGAATTCCTTTTGGACAGCTGAATTTGGAGTAAATGATGTGTACGGAGGTGTATGGAGGTTGTTAAAGGCAATGATCTAGAAAAATAAAATAAAAGAAGGTTCTTACTTTAAAGATGTTGATGATCACTGCTTTAGTCCATGAACATTACAAGAATTTACAAAAGGACCTACCTCAGAGCGTTGGTAAAACTTTTGAAGGAGAGCTTCAACAGAAAAGTAAATTTAATTGCTATTTAGGAGTAAATTTTATGAAACAGGTATTTGAGAGACACATAAGGCACAATTTATCATGCTTCCTTTCACATACTAAATAGTAATAAATAGTTTTAGAGCAGGTGAATCAGTTAACATCTCCATGATAACAGTTCTGTTTGGTTGTCAGCAGTAGAAACTGGTGGTGCATAACATAAGTAATAAAGGAATTTATTGATGGGAAGGGTAACTCAGAGTATTAGATAAAATTCTGGGACAGGGCTTGAAAATAAACCAGAACCTCTGTGAAGGTCTGGATCTTAGGAACCGTGTAGAATGTCTTCAAGATGCCACCCAAAGTGAGTTTTGATTGTTTTGGGTCTTTATTCCACTCTACCCAAGATTCTGCTGAAAAGGTGAGAAAACATCATTGCAAAGCCTTGCATGTTACTTGGCCTGGGGAAAAAAATTTATTTCACATCAACATATTCTACAAGAGGAACTGCTTCACAAAGAAAACTTGGGGCTTTATTATTAGAAAAATGGGGACATAAGTTGGTTAGAGGTAAATGAAAAAAGGCACCATAGTGAACTATGAGAATTTGAAATGTGAGTCCACAACCCCTCTCAGCTTCCTTCAACACCATCCCTTTCCTCCTCTAAGTGTGTGTTCAATAAGAACAAGAAACAACATGGAAATAAGGAATAGTTTTGCATGAAATGAAAAGCATTTGGAAATTCACAGTGAAGCCTGTGCAACGTTGTGTAATGTGAAAAGTAGAAATGGAGGAGGCCTACTGACTGGAATTATGTCTAGGTTCTCTGAAGGCTATTGACCGAATACTGTTCCCAGTGCTAGGTTTGGTTGATGGAGCCTGGAGCCTTATATCTAATGTCATGTCTTAAGTTGCATGTACTTGCCCTAACCTCTTGCTGTTACCTCAAATGTGCCGTAATGCCTAGTGCTTATGATGTCCCTGTGATCCTGATACTTTGGGATAGAGAAGAACAACGGTAGAATGAGTAATAGTCACAGCATAAAAGCCATATGCCATAAGAGCCATGAGGTGTTCTTGGTGGGCAAGCCCTTCATCAGGAGGCTGGGCTGCCACAGAAATCATGGGAGGGGTAGGACACAAGTTGAGAAGAGGAACAATTTCTACCTTGTTTCAGGTGGAGAGTCAAGACATGTCTCTCACATGATAACCCATATGCCAGGTGCGTGACCGGCAGCTGTTTTTCTTGACCCATGGAAAACTTGATTCTGTGCTCAGCATTAGTTTACTTTCTTCAAAACAGAATACATGTAAAAGTAAGAGCACTTCTCCTTTTTTTGTAGGAAATATGAAGGAAACTTTGTCTCCTCTCTTATATTACAACATATTCTTCAAATACCTCTGGAATATTTTTTTAAAGTTCCTCTTGGAGACTTCCATTTAACTTTAACTTTTTGTAATCTTGCTTATGATTACATGAAATGACCTTTGATCATCAAATTTAAAAAACAGAATATAAGATTATTTACTAGATATTTAACTTTGATTATTCAATTATTTTTCCATGTAAATATATATTAGAATATCTATTCACAAATGCTGAAAAACTTAAATTTAGTAAAGCTTAGTATTGACAGGATATAAATTTCAAAGAAGTGGAGCTTTTTATCTTCATAAAACTTATTATATAAATATTGTCTTCTAAAGCATAATTTTAATGTAATGCATTGTGTCCTCAAAAATGGGATTTTCTTTTGCTTACTGTATTTTAAATAACCGAACTATTCGAGTTAAGGACCTTAATAGAAAATAATATATACCTATAATTATTATATTATGATCTCTAATGAAATGAGAGATTCAAGAATAATTTTATTACTTTGATTACTCTCATTCATTATGGGCAGAAACTTTTGTGGTCTGTTGAAAACTATAAAAAGGAATTTCAACCTAAGGGTACTGTTATGGTGTATGTCTGGATGTGCCCACAAAGCCTTATGAAGTCATAAGATTTTTCCCGTGATGGCTACATCTAGAGTGTGTGATTGATTGGTGTGATTAAGGGTGCTGGGATTAAGGCAGGGTGATTGCTGGATCAGTACAAGATTGGATTGGTACCACCCTAATCCTGGTAAACTGAATACAGTATAAGGAACAGAAAGAGACTTGTCTTGTTTTCAGTTATTGCTTTTGCTGTTTTCTGCAAATGAACTGTTTTCCCCTCTACTGTGTGCTACCCTGCCTTGGAGCCAGCTGATTTTGGACTGAAAACTCTACAGACTATGAGCTAAATAAACCTTTCATTCCTTAACCTTGGGTGTCGGGTATTTTGTCTCAGCAACAAGAGAAAAGTAACTAAGACAGATGCAAAGCCCCAGACTATATTTATCTTCCTGTAAACATTTTATACTGCACAAAGGGAAATGGTGGATAGTGCAGAACTTAGTACTGAGAGCTGTTTTTGAGATGATGTTAACATTTGAGATACAGTCCATCGCGAATTCTTAAAAGGGTTGTGTGGTCATATTGTTACAAATTAGGAGATGTAAAATGATAGAGAAGCAGCTCATCAGAATACACAGAAAAAATGTATTAAATAAGGGATTCCACTTTGGTTTAGCTGGGATGGGAAGGTTATTCATGAGATCACACCTATGGTTTTCCCAGTGGGAACACAGTAAGGCCTTGTGATACTGCTGCAGGAAGGGACCTTAGGAGTTGTCATTACGTGCTCTACACTCATAATACACACGTGTGGTTTTTCAAGACCATGGAAATAATGATGTTAGCAGAGGATCTGGTCCCCTTATCACCTGAGTTCTCTTCGTGTCACTTTCATGAATTCTTCTTAGCTACTATTCTTTCAGGGGTTGAAGGCAGGAAGTTTTTCTTCTTCTTTTTTGCCTTTTGAAGCCTGAAAGGAAGCAATCAAGTGGGATATTTTCTGTAGGACAGCAGAATATTCACTCATTGTCTAGTGTAAAGGAACTGAATTAGAAATTACTTTTTTGTCCTTAAATTCTGTATTTAGTATTTTATGGCTTTTAAGTGAGTAATAAATTATTTTGTCATAATTCATTATTTATGGAACAATTTTAACAAAATTTAATGTAATTCCACAAAATGACAGCCACAGTAGGAAAAATGTGCCTGAAAATAATTGGCCCTAGGCTGTCTCAAGGAATTTAAAAGATTTTTTAAAGGAGAAATATTGATGGTTTTTCCAAAAAAAGTCTTTTTACTACCCATGGCAGATAATCAACTTTGGATTATTCAACATCCAAAAATCTGATTTATAAAATTTTGTTTCTGTTCATCAGCCATCTAGTTAAATGAATTTAAAATGTGGAAGGTAACTCATTTTTAAACAGTTTCGTATCTGAATATCTGAATTTAGTATTTAATATCTGAATTTAAATATTTCATTATGCCTATAGGATGTGAGAGAAGAAAGGGAAACCTATGGAATCCCTCAAAATGGACAGTCATCAATTTTTTGGTTGGTTTGTTTCCCAGCCTTTTCTCTTGGTGATTGCATCTCAACTATGTTCGCAATTTCATGCTTTTTCCACAAAATCTATGTGCTTCCAGCTTCTGGGGCGAGCCGATCAGTATATCCTGGTCTCTCTGACCACAGTGCTGGTTTTAGGTCTCTGGAACAAGTTGAAACCCTGGTGACATTTGCTAGTGTATTCTGGGATGAAGTCCCTTTGCTTTAATGAGAGAATGGCAAGGGATCTATTATCTCTCCTTCCCAGAACAGTCTGAAGTAATTTGTCTTGTTTGAATATTGCGATATTAGAGATCAAGTTAACTGTAAATTTTCGTCAACTATGTTTCATGAGTTTTTTTGTTTTTGTTTTTGTTGAGAATATGTTTTTTCTTCTGGAAGTGTGTTTTGAAGGAGAATAAAGTGAGGGGACCATTAGTACCATTCTTGGATTAATTCTTGGCAGAATAAAGCATCTCCTGGCATTGCAGATCACCTGGGTGTTCCCAGTGGGATATAGTTTCCCAACTGCAGATAACAGTGAGGCAATTATTTCCCTTCTTCTCTTTCTATTTTCAGGCAAAAGCTGTTGATGTACAATAATTGAGTTTTCCCAGGGTGTCTAAAAAAGAAAGAGCATGTCATCAAGAAGTGTAGTTGAATCCTTCATATTCATTTCTCTCTATAATTTAAAAATTGTTGTGAAATATGCAAGATATAAATAATGAATGACTTAAATATCTTTGAAATTCAAAACCATACTCCTACCTTCACAAAACTAAACTCTGAAGGTATTTTGGGAGTCTTTGTGTGTCCCTCACTAATTTCACAAGCCAGTCAATTCCCAAATATCACTGTACTGAATTATGATTTAATTTCGCCTTGCTTTTGCTTATAGTTTTCATCTATAACTATATCATCTAACAATGTATTTTTAGTTTTGCTTTTAGTTGAACTACATAAAGTTGATACATGTTGGTTGTTTCTTTGTGACTATTTTATTTGCTAATTATTATGTTTTTGAGGTCATTGTATGCTGAAGTTATTCTCTGTAGTTCATTCATTTTTACTGTTAAGATGTATTGAATAAATATACCTCATTAGGGCTGTTCATTTTATTTTTTTACTGATATTTTTTGTTGATTTCTGGTCTTCTTAAAACTATAAACATTAAAGATTATATTCTCATACATATCCTTTGATATGTATGGCCAAAGTGTCTCCAGAGAAGAGTGCTTGCTTATCGGATATGAAAACATTAAACTTGTAGTGCTCAAATAGTTTCCAAAGTTGTCGTGTCAGTTTGAACTGCCTCCTCCCCATGATTGTTGGAAGTCTGAATTGAGTCATATGGTCACCCATGTGGCTAATATTGAATAATCTTAAATTTTTTAAATAGTTGTAAACTGGTATTTCATAGTTACATTGTGTTTACCAAATTACTAATGAGATTGATCATTATTTTATGTGTTATAGATCATTCAAATTTTTCTGTTGGCTTATTTTTCACTTATTAGTTTTAAGCATTTGTTAGGGAAATGCTAATATAAGTAACTATTTGACATCCCCAACTTGTCACTTCACTCTGATTTGACTTTTTATATAGAATAATTTTTCATTGGTTTTTATAGTTTTCATCTCCCTATCTTATCTGACCCTGAAGTCATTAGTGGTATTTTTCATTATTCTGTATTATTTCTAGAAAATTAAATTTTGTCTTCTGTGGTTAAGAATTTGATTCATCTAAACTTGTTTTGAGATGAGAGAAGTTTTCCTATTTATATTATACTTACATGGACAATTGGTTTCCCTGGTACCATTTCTTTTCTTTTTTTTTTTTTCACTCTATAAAAGCAGATGTCTCTTTCCATATAATGCTGGACCTGTCTCTAGTCTTGTCATTATGTTTATCCTTGCATAAATTAACTAACACACTATGAAACATAAAATAAAACCACTAAACATCAATATGCTTGTCTTTTTCCTGATCTTAGATGAAAAGTTTTCAGATTTTCACTGGTCAGTATGTTGTCAGCTGTGGGCTTGTCATATACGGCTTTTATTATCTTTAATAATATGTTTGTATCATGAAAAGTTGTTGAATTTTCTCAAGTGTTTTTCTCTGACTCTATTGATACATTATATGACTGAAACCTTCATGCTATTAATGTGATGTTTCACATTTATTGATGTATGTATGTTGAATTATCATCATATCCCAGGAATAAATTTCACTTGAACTTGGTGCATGATCCTTTCAATGGAATTTAGTTTGGTACTATTTCTTGAGGATTTTTTTGCATGTATATTTATCAGGGATATTGGTCTATAATTTTCTTTTCCTGTATTATCCTTGTATGGTTTTGGAAGCAGGTTAATGCTGGTCTCATAAAATGAGTTCTGAGTTGTTTTCCCTAATCCAGTCTTTTGGTAGGGTTTAAGAAGGGTTGGTATTAATACTATGCTATTAATACTTGCTAGAATTCACCAGTGTAGCCATTTGGTCCTGGACTCTTCTTTGATGAGAATGTTTGATTGCTGATTTAATCTTATTCAGTTTTTAATCTGAACTGTTTTTTTCAGGGTTCAATCTTAATAGGTTGCCTGTTGCTAGGAATTTATCCAGTTCTTCTAGATTAACCAATTTAATAATATATAATTATTCATGAAACAGTATTACAACCCTTTGCATTTCTGTGGTATCAGTTGTAATGTTTTCCTTTTCATATCTTTGTTTGTGTTTGATTTTTTGAAACAAGGTCTCGTGGTATAGCTCAGGCTGCCCCTGAACTCATCATGTAACCCAAGCTGTCCTTAAACTTGTGGCAGTCCTCCTGCCTCAGCCTCCTGAGTGCTTGGATTACAGACATGAACCACCTTGCCTGGCTTCCTTTTCATTTCTGATTGTATTTATTTGAATCTTCTTTACATTTTCTTCACTAATCTACTTTTATGTTTATTGATTCTAATAGTCTCTGATTTGTTTAATAATTTAATTGAATAGTACATTCAATTTTATATATTATTTAAAAAATTCTATTAGAATTTTAAAATCCACATTTTTATAGTCCGCTACTCCTAATTCATATTTTTAAAAAATATTTTTTCATAGCATTAACAACTGTGTTGAGCATTCTATGGAAATAATTCCAACAGGTGTAATATTGGTGAATCTGAATTTACAGTCTTTTTTCTCCCTGACTTTCATTAACAATGTCTTTTTTTCTTGTTTATAATTTACAGCTAATCATTTCACACTTTACCTATATAAGGCTTAGGTTGAAACAATCTGTGTCACTATGCTTGAAGTACTTTTAGGTCCCAACTTGCTGTATTTCATAACTCTTAGTAGAATTATTTTCCCTTAACTAGTTTCCAGATTCAAAACAGGTAATTTATTTGTCTCTTTTTCCTCTTTATCTTTCTGTCTCTATCTTTGTCTCTGTCTCTATCTCTCTGTCTGTAATCTTTGAAACATTTTACAGTGTATTTCCATCATGTCATTAACCTTTGATCTTATGGAAATCATTCTAATTATTTACTTGTATTGAAATCTGTACATATATGCAGCCTGATGTCTGATTTTGGAGGTGTACAAGATTATGACGAAAAGTTGAATATTTAGGATACTTCATGCCATGTACAATTACTTTTGTTGAGAACAAAACTGATGTTTAAGAAGTAGTTACCATGGTAAACTTAGACTTTTCTTGAGGGCAAGTGAATTTCTTTTGTGAAAGTCAAAAGTAAATGTCATAGCTAGTTTTCCCAGTTGCAGATTTTTGAAAAGAATGTTTATTTCTGGAAAATATTTTATTCACTTTATCTATTTTTTTCCTGAATTGGTTACAACTCTCAGTAGTACTTAATTAGGTAGTATGAAATGTCTTGAAACAATGACACACTGTACAATTAACTTGATATCATATTCTCAAATGAAAAATATAAAATCGTCTAAGAGGGGAGTAAAATTTGAAGATTATCAAAATTAGCTTCAAGAGTTTCATCTTTCCTTTCCTCTTCCTGTGCAAATGTGTTGTTATCAGTTGGATTTTGCTGTGTAACAAAATATCTGCAATATTAGTGAATTAACAACAATTCCTAATTGACTTGAACCATTGCAGGTTAGCAGCTCTGTCTGGCTCAGTTGGGTAGTTCTGTAGGTGTCACTGAATCTCAGTTTCCTAGCTGTGGTCAGCTAGAACATGGCTTATGAACAGTTTGGTACAAGTAGCCTTCCTCACATGTTTGTCTGTTAACTGCAATGATGGAGGCAGCTGGACCCATCACTATAGGCAGCAGGTTACCCCAGGTTACTCACACGGTAGCTAAATTTGAAAAGCAGCAAGACCAAAGAAGCTACTCTGCACACACAGCAAGTCTCTACATCTGTCATATTTGCCAATGTCCCATTAGATGAAAAATGTCACATGGTTAAATCCAGGGACTGAAGTAGATGAACATTTTCTCTCTTCATCAGAGAAGTTATGAAGTCGTAACTGTAGATGCATGTTCACATAGAGATGGGAAGAACTGGTGGTTAGTCTATAATTTACTGAAAAATAGAGTTCTGAAAAATTGCCCATTGGAATTGTACTCTTAAGGTAGGAAGACCCTTCTAGGTTCAGACACTACCTGAGTACTTTTCCCACTTCTTAACCTGAACTTCCAGCAACATAGTCGTTCACATATTTTGGTATGTATAAAATACACCTAATATGCCTGCTGACATACAGAGTCTTTATTCTCCCTTTGCCTCCTTCTGACTCCTCTAGGGTGCAAAGACTCTTTCTTTTCTTTTTTTTTTTTTAATTTAGTAACATATTATTATTTTTGTGATGTATGTCTGGGACTGTGTTTTTCTGAAGACATAAGAGAAATATGAGTCTCACCATTCTGGACATGAAGAATGAGTCTTTCTATTAAATCTTGCAGTTCTTTGAAATTTCAAGTATTATTGACAAAAACTTTAATCATATAACATAGTTCTCTTTAATCTGTAGAAAAACTTAAATCCCATATTTACCCAAATGATTAATTTTTCCAATAACTTGAAATATTTTTTAAAAGTCTATAATGTAGAACTGCTAAGTATCATAATAATATGCCTTTTATGAAGTCAGCAGTAGCTCTCCTAGGAAATATTTGTCTGAAAGGGTCTTTTTTAAAAATTGATTTTGAACATGTTAGATTTCAGAAAATGGAGCAGCCGAAGTAAAGAAGTAGCAAACTACATATTTTTTTCCAAGGGCTCTGTGTGCTGTTTTCTAACTAATAAATCAGTAAAGTTCATTTAAATTTAACCTATTGGCCAATTGTTTCGTTCATGTGAAAATGGTTAGATCAGTCCTTTAGTAATATATTTTCTGTTGGTGATTATCATGTATTTTCCCTTATAATTTAGGCTTTATCTGTTTAAATATAGGTGAACCATCTGCAAATAATCTCTACTTTTAATCTACTCATTGAAACTCGGTGAAAACCTACCTATCATTGAGCAGAATGCAAGATGAATGTATGGATTGAAATGCTAAAAAGCTGAAGTTAGGTTCCACAATAATAAGGAGTTACATTTGTTTCTGGAGAATACTATCAAGCAGTCTTGGGGACATACTGAGTTTGGTTCCCTGAGGCTGTGTCTGCTTGTCTAAGTATTGGGTTGAGACTCAAGATTTGTCCTTAATAAAATCTTGAAGTGCAAAGCAAGTCTCTTCCTTGCAACTACTTAGAAGAGATCTTAGCAATACTTCTTCAGAAATGCTCTCCCTCTACAGACAGACTAATTAAACAGTTTTATTATCATCTAATAACAGATTCTCAGTATGCTCTTTCCCATTTAATTTTCTGAAAGCATCGTTAAAGTTGAAAATATTATTTGTTCTCTCCTCAGTCCTCTGGAGGCAATATCAATATGTCCTCTCTTGGTAAATCAGAAGCCTTGGATGACAGGTACAAATCCCAGTGAATTCGTTTATAATCCTGATGTAGAGTCAATGCCTTCTTTACTTAATTGATGTTAGATTTTACTACCAGACTCAGTTGGGGACTTTATCTTTGCTGCTTCATTTTATTTTGTGAACATTAGCTTCTGAAATTTATCTTGAACAACTTTTTATTTCAAACTTATGTCAAAGGTATTCCTGTTCAGGAAAATCAATTTGAAAAGATCAATTAATAAAAATATTGTAGACCATGGAGAATATTACTCATCATTATTTGTGGTGAGTAAAATTGTCCCCTTTGTGAAATCTTATAAAAGGATTAATGAATAAGGCTTAACATTTTAAGTTTAATAACTTTCTTAAGTAAGGAGTTTATCACTAAATATTAATCAATGCGGTTAAGTGCTGAGACTTACAGTGGGTATTTGATCATTCATTCATTAACCTTATCATTATTGAAAACCTATTTTGTGCTGGTTAACTCTGGAGCTGCAGTGAATCACACAAAATCCTGAAATGAAAGTATTTCCATTTGTATAACCACATACTCCACTGTACATCAAAACATTGTTAAAATGTTTATTTTTGTGTTTGATAATTTCTCCAAAAAATTTTAAAGCCTTACTTAATATTTACCTCTGCTTATACTAAAGTTTTCAAATCCTTGTCTGCTCAATTTCAGTTGTAGGAAAATGTTTTATTTCTTCTTAAATGAAATGATTCTGACTCCCTTTTGATTAGTATCTGGTCGAAAATTTAGTGACCTTATAAATATCATTCATAGAAATCATTCAGTACTCAATGCCACCTTCAGAAGGATGCTCAAATCTTGGAGTTAGAGATTATAACTGAAAGAGATGTTTACTTTTTCCTTTAAATCCTTTGCATATGAATTAAGACAACTACAAAAAGGCCAAGTTATCTACCTATGATATCTAACCTCCTGAGTAACAGTAGGTTCCATCCATGCTATACAAATACTAAGGAATAGCAGGTTATTACAAACTATCAGGTGCTAGCATTGATGCCTACATTTTATGATCAGTAAATGAAAACTAAGGTTTTTCTCAATTAGCAACAAGGTCCTCAGTTTGAGTTATATATCACAGCTAAAAATATAGTATTTCTATGTATTTCTCAAGAGGAGTATGACTGATATTCAGTCATCAGTGACATCAGTGTTTAGTTATCAGTTGCATAACAATGTTTAGTTAATAGTGACAAAGATTCTGCAACCTGAGTGTCTTAAGTTGAGAATGATAAAAGGGGCAGTGAACCTAAGGGACATGTGATGAGGCATGTACACAGAGCTGTCTGTGTTGGCATGCCAGCCAAGTTGCCCCAGCAGCTGAGCATAGGATAATCAAGTGCAATCGCAGTGTTGGTGCTTTGCAAAAAATAAGTGGGTTTAGGGTTGCTGTTTTGGGACTTGGTCTCTAAAAGGTTCACCAACACTGCTCTATAATGTAGGAATTAACCATTTTGTCCCTTGGGTTTGTTTGCATATGAGCAGCCCCATGAGCATGACCCAAATTTAGATTAAAGGGGAAAAAAAACCTTTAATGATTATTACAGCCAACTGAAATGTCAATGAACTTGGAGAAATCCAATTATGATGCAAATGTGAAATTATCAGCAAAGCAAAATAAACGAATCATCTGAACCTTTCTAAGGCCCATTTCAGTTAAAAAATTTCATTAGATTAAGGTCAAAACTTGACTTCATGTATTGAAATGGCAAAGGAAAACAGTAGAATTAGTTGTCACTCGTAGCAATTTGTGTATCTTCATCAATTGAATAAAATACCCATAATTCTGATGGCTTTGCAAGCCTTAAAGCATTTTGTATTTATACCTTGGCCTTTTTCCAAAGAGTTTTGTCTGGCTGTGGATAATCCAGTTCTTATGTGGATCAACATACATAGTTGTCTCTTGTTATCATCTGGGGATTGGTTCTAGAGGCACCTTTGATAGCAAAATTCATTGATGCTCAAGTCTCTTATATAAAATGGCATCATATTTGCATGTAATCTACACACATCTTCCCATAGACTTTTCATCATCTGTATATTGTATATAATACCTAATATAAATATAAGTAGTTTTTAATACCGTATTACTTAGGGACTAATGTCAACAAAGGATCTGTACATGTTCAGTATCAATAAACCAACATACTATAACTGTGTAGTATATGTCGGTAACAGTAAAAATTTTATCTCAGATTGGTTGGTCTGGTTGATTGAGTGAATGTATAGGAAATCAAAGTTTTAGTACTTCATGTGTGTAATACATATCTTACAATGTAGTGTGATGTTAACTGATTTTTTACTGTATATTATTTATTCTGTAGCCATTTGATTTGAAATACACAGAGAAAAATACTACTAAAGGGATAATGTTTTATGATCATCTAATATTTCTTTGCATATCTTCCTTACTGTTTATTTTTTTGTTTGTTTGTTTGTATTTTGGGTACTGGGAAGTGAGCTCAGGACCTTGCACTTGCCAAGTAGGTACTTATGCTGCTGAGCTATATCCTGCCTCCCTGCCTTATTTTATTTTTAGCTTCCTAATCCATTTAAACTAATAGAGTAAAACCATCATTTTTAAGGAAAGGCTTTTTTCTTTCTTTATTGCTACATTTTAGATAATGATAACATTCATCATAGAAAATTTGTACCTAGCTGGACGTGGTGGCTCACGCTTGTAATCCCAGCACTTGGGAGACTGAGACAGGAGGATCATTTTGAGTTCGAGACCAGCCTGGGCTACAGAGTGAGTGCAAGGCCAGCCAGAATGGCATAGTGAGACCCTCTCTCAAAAAGACAAGGACCGGGGATCTAGCTCACTGGCCTAAGTGCTTGCCTGGCAAGCACGAGGTCATGAGTTCCATCCCCGGTGTCAAAAAAAAGAAAAAAGAAAAGAAAATTTGCACCTGTACATGATAGATCTTGCTTTTTCTTTTTTTTCCTCATTCCCTTCCCTTCCTTTCAACTCATCCTCCCCTCATTTACAAACATTTTGTTTTCATTTTTTTCCTTCTACTCTATTCCTTTTTTTCTCATTCCTTCCTTCCTTTCCCTTGCCACCATCCCTAGTTCTTCTCCTTTGAGCATCTTCTTCCCATTTCCCAATATGTATTATACATTTTTGCCCTTATTTACAGTTTTGGTTTCCTACACCAGAGAAACAGTGTGGTATTTAAATGTTTGTCCAATTTATTTCTCTTAAGAGTATTATCTGAAGGTATATCCATTTAACTAGAAATGTCTCAACCTAATCCTTCTTTGTGTATGCCATTGTGTAAAAAATCCACATCTTCTTTATCCATTTATTGGTTGATGAGTATTCAGGCTTTTTCCAAGATTTAGTTATTACAAATTATGCCATTATAAACATGTGTGTTCATATATTGCTATGGTATGATGCTTTTAATTCTTTTGGAAAGATACCAAGAAAGTGAGGCATATGGAACTTCAATTAGCCATGATTAAAAAAATATCTATACCAAAGCATGTAGTAGTCAAGATTCCAGAAATTCAACACAAGAACAGAATACTAAAAGCTGTTACAGAAGAGAAACAAATCACCTATAGAGGAAAACCCATAAGAATCACAGCAAACTTCTCAACACAGACCTTCAAGTCAAGGAAAGCCTGGAGTGAAATATTTCAAGCCCTAAAAGAAAACAATCTTCTATCTGGATTATTGTACCCCACAAAACTATCCTTACTTCCATGACAAAGAACACCTGAGAAATTCATGAACTCTAAACCAGCACTCCCAAATGTTCTTTAGAGCATTCTAGAGATAATTCCATGAATTCCAACAGAATGAATCCCAGGCAAGGCAAGTACTTAAACTGAGGTGGGTGTAGGGAACCAACAATAGAAAAATCTCATGAAGAGGGTAAGTCAGTACGTATTAGTTGTAACTGTCAATGTAAATGGTCTCAATTTACCAATTCAAAGAAACAGATTTTTCAGAAATGGATCAAAAAGTAAAATCCAACAGTATGCTACATATGAGAAACACATTTAATTCAAGAAGAAATTCAAAGACTGAAAGTCTAAGGATAGAACACTATACTCCTTGTGACAGGAACCTGGAAAAAAGCAAGTGTAACTGTTCTATTTGCTGACAAAGTAGATTTCAAGCCAAGACTGAGTAAGAGAGACAAAAAAAAGGTCACTATGTACTTGTGAAGGAAATAATCCAAGAGGAAGATATAACAATCATAAATACATATGCACCAAATATGAGTGTACCCAACTATATAAAACAAATATTAGCACACATGAAAAATCAAATGAACACTAATATAATTGTAATGGTGAACCTCAATACCCCATTATCACAAATAGACCAACTAGAAAAAGAATCCACAAAGAAATACCAGAACTGAACCAAACTTTTGAACAAATAGACTTAGTAGATGTTTACAGTGTATTCCACCTTACAGTATCAGAATATACACTTCTCAGTTGGACATGGAATATTGTCCAAATTAGACCACATATTAGCTCATAGAATATCCTTCAGTAAATGGGAAGCTTTTTAAAAACCTACTCAAAGGTCATTTCCTTATCTCTATTGATCTTAAATATCTTGCCACTTTCCCATTAGGGCATTGCTCCAGTATTTCAAGCCACTATATATAGTGAGCGTTTAAGATTAAATCCTACTCCATTGTGTCCCTAAAGGTGACCAGGTCTCATATTGCACATCAAAAATGACAGCAATTTTCCCTACAGTACTATGTAAATATCTTTTAGACATTATAAGTTTGAATAATGGCTAATTTAAAAAAAGTTTATGTGATATTTTTAAAATTAAAATTCTATTCATCTATGCACAAGATTATGCTCTTTCTAACACCTAAAAGCAATCAGAAAATAGGTTATCTTAAAATTCCTTAAAACAAAAGTAAAAACCAACTTAAAAATAAAACCAAAAATCATTGTGTTCATTCCTGTAACACAGTTATGTAGGCATGTGATATTTTTCTCTCATTTATAAATGTTTCTTAGGCATCTAACTACCACAGCGTAAGATATTTGGTGGCAATAAACATGTTAACAGACAGATGAATTACAGATGAAGGGAAATAACAGGATCCTAGAACAGTGAACTATTTTTATTGACTTGTCCCCAAAGACAGCTCTGAAGAAGTGAACACCAAGGTGAGGACTGACTTGAGGTCTGGCTGGCACAGGGTGCATGGTTAGCACACTCTGAGCGGTGTGCTAGGGTTGAGACCTAGGGAGCTGCCTGTCTCTGTGTACTCAACTGGCAGTGTGGCTGGAGCCAGTGTACAATAGCAAATGTCACCCATGACACTTAAGAGCATTCCACGAAGCCTAGGTGTTGTTCTCAGTGCTACAGGAAACCCTTTCAGGGTTTTAACTTCCCCTAAAGACTAGTGCAGGGAAAACTACACAGTTCCCATTTACTTCCTGGAGAGTATCTACTTCAAATTTTATGGAGATATTTAGAAGTACAAGCAGGAATTTTTTATGGATTAGCTATGGCTTAAAGGCTGGTTATAGAAACAGTAGATTCTTCTGCTTGTTCTGCAGCGGTAAGATAGCTTCTCAGTGTCCGAAAGCTGCTAGACTAGCTGCAATGAGAAATTGCCCCTGCCCTCCTTACTACTTATACAAAAAAGTGATTTTTCCCTATTAATCTTGCACTTTTTATATTGATAAAGTAAATCTTGTTTTCATTTTTGAATATTTATTTGGAGAAAGTGTGGTTTGAAATTTTCTGAGAAAATAGTATTTTTTTAAGTACAGAGAGAGGTGCTTTAAAAAAATCACATTTTTATAGCAAACTATACTTGAATTCTCAACTATGGCACAGTAATGAAAAATATAAGCACATATTTGCTCTCTAGAAATTTAAAAACATATAAATATAACAAGATGTGTGTCTAGAACATAGGATAGAATGGCAGAAGCATATCACAAGTTTGAGTAAGCCACTAGAGGCTTCAGCTAAGGGATTGTCTTTTTAAAAATATTCTTATTACATATTAGTTATATTGAATAGCAGGTTTCATTCTGGCATATTTATTCTTATATTGACATGCTTTGATTTTTTTACCCCTAGTATCTTTTGTCTTGCTTTCATCCTTGTATCTTCCTTCTCTAGTGTCTCTTCTATTTTTCTATTTGTTATTTATTTTGGGTCCTACATATGATAGATACATGCAAATAGCTGACTTTTTGAAATTTGGCTTTTTTCACTTAACATGATCTCCAGTTATATTTATTTTCAACAAATTATATGATTTTGTTCTTCTTTATGAATGAATAATATTCCATTGTATATTTATATCCTACCCTCCTCTTCCCTTTCTTTCCTACCTACCTCTTT
>RJWT010022093.1:0-17339 GCA_004365215.1 Cuniculus paca
AATTGAGAGGAACAAGGATAACTCCTGACTTTTTCTCCTTTTACCTGTCCCTCCCTCTCTCTCTTCCCCTCTGTCTCTGTCTCTGTCTCTCTCTCTGTCTTTATGTCTCTCTCTTTTGCTCTCTCTTGTCTCATTCTCAGGAGAATTTTCTCTGTCTAGTTGCTCTAGATTTTTTTTCTATGTCCAAGTCCATAACATAAATCTTGTTTCTTTTCTGGTTGCTCAAGTCAGAATTCCAGAATTAATTGTTTGGCCTTTACTCCTAGATTGGCTTTAGGCTCTTAGTATTGATCTAATCACCTAGGCTAACCTTCCATCCACCCCTCACCTGGGAATGTGCAAACTGTGTGACCTCAGAGGTGGGAATGGAATAATTCTCTTAAACAAGATAATGTTTTCAGTAGCAAAGTGAATAGAGAACATAAGTAGCCAATTTCAATAAACATCAAATTTCGCTATGATAAAGGCTAAGAAATTTTGGGTTTCATTCAGTGAATGAAACAGTGAAAACAGAGTGTGTATAATAAAAATATATTCCTGGTTCAAGCCTCTGAGTATTGATTACTATTTTTCACATTTACAGTACGCAGAACTAGTCTTAGTTTGAAAGAACTGTTCAGATGTGAGCCACACCTTCATAAATGTGCTCCTATCTGCAAAATCTAAATATATATGTTGCTGTTTCCAGTTTAAAATATACACTATTATTTTCCTAAACTTATGCAATATGTATAAAAACTGTTTACATAAAATTCTTTTTTCTCAATATAAGGCTGTTTTGCTGTTCTGACAGTGGTTGTGAATACGATACAGACTGTGATTATTGTACCATTAGAATAATAAGCCTTAACAATGACTACAGTACTGCATTACATCTACCAAGTATCTCTGCTTATAAATCTGATGTTTTCTGCTCTGCAATAGAGGTAAGGCAGATAGAAGAGGGAGAGAAAAATGTCTGAGCTGCACATAGATTGCTATGGAAACAGCAGCTGACCAATCATTGCAGAATAGTCACAACATATGTCTCTTTTCCTCTGCAGACTTGATGAATTGATGTCCTGATATTGCAATCCTTTTGGCAGCGATGCCACTTGTAGTGACAGGTTTTTTAACATCTAAGTATAAGACACACATTAACATTTTAAAAAATTAGATGTATAAATTCTTTTTCTTTATATTTTCAACCTTTATGCACAAGCATTCACAGGCAGTTTTTCTCCCTCTTAAATATCATCAAATTTCTCACACATTTTCCACTCTTAATTCTTTAACTCACCGCTTGCTCCCACCATTGAGCTTTCTTGTACTCCTTCCCTGGTTACTATTCCCAACTACCTTAGTCAAGTGGCATGTTGCAATTCTGCAACATGAAGACATATATAAGCATGAGATAATTTAAGACTCTACCCAATTTTATAGAAAATAAAAAGACCAGTTAAAAATATGCTGTATTCAATAGAACAAGAGGGTTCAACCACCAGAAACATGAAGACAATTTCATGTGTTTCTATTGATATATATATTGAGGAAATAAAAATGGCTGTTTCTCAGGAAAGCTTAAGAAAAATTAATTAGCAAAGAAGTTAAAGCCTTTGAAAGTAGTCTAAGTTATAAAAATGAATACATCATATTTTTGCAATAATCTGCTAGTTGTGAGATTACTCCTATTGATTGACAAAGGCAGAGATTTACTTCTGGTACTGAACTCTGGATATGAAAAGAACTTCAGGCTCTCTTGGTTTGAGATGAATTCTTCATGAAGTGAATGTTCTTTATAATAGGTTCAGTGAGCAGAAGGGGCTCCATATCCTGACTGTCTAGACAAAACTGTGTTGTCTATTCTTTGCTGCTATTGCTGCATAAAAAGGTTTAAAGGACTGGCTTCCACTGCATAGATTGTACAGTAAGTAATGGTTGCTGACATTTCAATGTATCTCCAGATCACACAGTAAATCTGAGAGAATGATCCATGCGACATCCAAATGAGTCATTGGGAGAGCAATAGGTTGATTCGATAATACAGGGATGCTCTTGTCCTGGGCTCTCTAAAGAATTGAGCATTCTGAAAAAAATTCTTTTGTGACAAACTGAGGCTTTAAAAGAAATCTGATATTCATCTCCATGACTTTTTCAGGTATCATTCTGGGTGCTTGAGATAACAAAGAAAAATGACCTGGCCTCATTGGGTGTCCATTCTAGCACGGTAAGTAAACAATAGGAATCAACAGATTAAGATTAGTTGTGCAACATGTTAGGAAGTAAATGTTCCTGTTGAGGTGGCCAGTAATCTTTTAGCTACAAAAAACTTTATCTTTCCCAAAGCACTTGTTATAATTGAACTTATTCTCCTTATTCTTTCATCATTCATCCCAAACATGGACACATCGCTTTTGAGTGTTACTAAACACTGAGCATTGTGCTGGACACTGGGTTCCAACAGACCATGTGATATATTTACTTGCTGTCTTCTCTTCCAGCAATCTTCTTTCTTTACTAAAGCTCCATAGGGCTTTCCTCTCCCCCTCCCTTTCTTTAGCAGGCTTTTCTCTTTTGTCTACACCATAAATATTAAGATTGTACATCTACAGTTTTTTCCACAGTCCTCTCCTGGATCCTTATACTTTTGTGTGATCTCACTGACTTCTGAGGCTTCAACTATTAATTGATATTCTAATGACTCCGCATCTGCATCTTGTCTCAACAATTCATTCATTTAAAAATACCTAGTGAGCGTTAACTCTTTTCAAAACACTACAGGAGGAGTTTGGAATTAAAGAATACTTTCTCAAGAAGGTTACTGTTAAGTGGAGAAACAGGAAAGACAAACAAGTGAATAATAATAGTTACACTTTGTAATGAATTCAGTATGTGAAACAAACAAGAGGATGAGAATGAGAGTAGAGGAGATATATTATTGGATAGAATGATCAAAGTGGATTCTCTGAGGAGGGGACATTTAGGCAGAAATTGAATGATGAAAACAGCCTTGTGCAAGTCTTCTGAAGAAAGTTGTTTCCAGTAAAAAGGAGAGCATGAGCTGAGACCTTGAGTTGTGAAAATATCATTGTGATAGGTAAACAAAAACATAGGTGAGAGTGCTATGAGATAAATCTGGGGAGAAACATAGTAGAAAGATGATGTAAGGTTTTGAAGTCTTAAGTAGATCTTGAGGTCATTGAATTATTTTAAAGGATTGCTGTAATTAGGTTCATTTTTTGCTGTTACTCTTGCTGCTATCATGAAAATAGAATTAAATAAGAGACTGTTGAAGTTGAAAGGAGAGATGCTAACTGAGCTAGCTAAGCAAACTAGATGTGGATGAGAGTGAATTGATTTGAACCAGATAGCAGATAGAAGTAGAGAGAGACAGAGATCCATGAGACAAGTCTCCAGAACTAGTTGAAGGTGCTAAAATTTGTGGATATTCAATTTCCTTTTAAAAATATTTGCTTAGAACCTATTCTCATCTTCCTATATACTTTAAATCACCTCTAGATTACTTACAAGATCTTATACACTATCTTCTGCTCCCAATTTTATGAGCTGTCCATAAGTTGCTATGGCAATAGCATCTGACCAATCAATGCAGAATAGTCACAACATATTGCTCTCCTCCTCACAGACTTGATGAATTGATGTCCTGATATTGCAGTTCTTTTGGCACTGATGCCACTTATACCAACAGTTTTTCAACATCTAAGTATGTGACACACATTTATTATTTTAAAAAATCAGATGTATGTGCTATGTAAACAGTTGTTATACTGTATTTGTTAGGAAATAATGTCAAGAGAAGTCTATACATGTTTAGTGCATTTGCAATTTTTCCCGATTTTTTTCATGAGTTAATTCAATTCCTGAATGTGAAATTCATATAAACCAATAGCTGACTATATATGTTTGAGTATAAGCATTAGGACGATTTTTGATGATTCATAGTGGGTGGGAAAAATGGAGGAATCAGGAATGATTTATACAGTTTTGGCTTGAGTAAAGTGTGGATCGAGTGCTATTTCGGGGTTGGAAGCTAAAACTGAGAAGTTGAGATCTAAGTAGCCAATTATCTCCTGTCCGTTAACATTTCTTCTTGATATTTGAAACTTAGCATATGACAGTGAAACAGCATTCTTCTGAATTCGCCTCACTCTCAATGCCATTATTCTGAATCTAGTAAATGGTGACATTTTCTAGGACTAGAATGTTTTCTGTCATCTGCAATAATTCCTTCTCTCTCAATTCCTCTCTTACTCTAACATGCTGTGGGTTCTAAACTGGACATCTCTGAAACCCCTAAAATTGTTTCATCCATACAACTCCCAGTGTAATCCACTGCATAGACTATTGTCACAACTCTGCATTTTCTCCCAAACACCAGATTCTTTTCTCTCCAGTCCATTTTTACCATGCAGTTATATAAATTTGGCTCAAAAAACTAATTTGATCATTTCAGTCTCCTAATTAAAAATCTTTTTTGCCTCCCAATGGATATATATATATATATACATATATATATATATATATATCTCCAACCTATTTTCCAGTTTCAACATACTGGGTTATTACTTTAATAATAAATTTAATGCTATTCTCTAGAGACTACCCTCATGTTTCCAACATTTAGACCACAACCCTCTTCCTCCTCTTCACCTGGCAAATGCTGATTCACCTTTTAGGACCCTGCTTCAGTGTTTTCTCTTGAAAGAACCCTTCCTGACTGACAGTGGGATTCGATGGGCCTTTATTATCTTCTTTTGGCCCTATAATTTACCACATTTTATAATTTTCCTGTTCATGTATTTATTTTTTTAGGCATGCATTTGTCAAAACTTAGTCACGAGACCAGAACTTTTCTTAATGGAGCCTGAGAATATCTATTTTAGTTAACCTCCAAGTGATTGCTGTATATTCTAAACTATTAGAATCTCTGCATTGAGCTATGAGCAACCTGAGGAGAGATTTGAATCCAGGATTTTCCACTGAACTACACCTTTAGTCCTTTTGTATTTTGAGATAGGATCAGGTTAAGTCACTAAGTTGCCCAGGTTGGGGTCAAACTTCCAATCTTCCTTATCCTCCTGATTCACCCTCCAACACTTTTGATGTTTCTCTTATCTGCATCACTTATTACAAGGCATGCTCAGCTTCTGGGGGAGGGAATACTGATTTCAAACCCATAAACATTTATGTGATCTATCAACACATAACTAACTCTGATTGGTACTGCATTATTAGCAAGTTACT
This sequence comes from Cuniculus paca, assembly GCA_004365215.1. NCBI lineage: Eukaryota > Metazoa > Chordata > Mammalia > Rodentia > Cuniculidae > Cuniculus > Cuniculus paca. The sequence goes on from RJWT010022093.1 coordinate 5,245, forward strand.
AGCATTTTGGTATTCATGCATACTGTGTGTAGATTTTTAAACACAAGATACAGAAAAAGAGAAAAATTTGTGTTTTTTCTTTCATTTTTTCAAATAATCTTAAAAGCAAAAACATCAGCATGATGGTGCACACCTGCAATTCCAGCACTCTGAGAGGCTGAGCCAGGACAACTTAGTTATTTATTAAGATATTTACTAAGTTATTTATTAAGACCTGCCTAAAAATAAAAATAAATAAATAAATAAATAAAAAGTTTTTGAAAGTTCTGAGGTGAAGCTCAGGGTAAATCCCTAAGTTGAATCCCTACTATTGCAATTTAAAAAACACACATACAAACATCAATTTCCAGTTAGAAATGATGTTTGCAGTACCGTCTATAGTGTTGTTGGCAGAGATATATACAAATAGAGGCACAAATAGTCAAAATGTTTATAGCAAGTACAAATGTCCAGAAAATTTGCAGGAGGCTAACCCTCCTCAGAAGCAGAGCTCATAGTGAATTATTATTACATGCAGTTAAAATTCAGTTTGTCTCTTCTCACTTTGTTGATGTTCACACAAGCATTTCTGTAACAATTTTCTCTAAGGCCATTTTTTCTTTATTCACTGTTTCCTACAAAAATGATGGCATTCTCATTTTTCCTGGGATTGCCTTTGTCTTGGTGATTCTGCAACAGGATTTTTGTCCAGCCCAGGCTCCCATATCCAGTCCAGTCTCCCATGCTTTCTCTTACCTCTTACTAGAGGCTATCTTTAGCTAGACAGTCTTCCACACCTAATTAGCCAAATTCTTAAATAGTGCAAAATGGCCAGTAAAGCTGGGGTTAGAGACTTTAAGAAAAGTCTCAGCTACTGAAACTATAGAATGAGAGACCCCTATCTGAAGAGGCTTGGGAGGGGACAGTACATGCTGTCTCAGGACATTTTGGGACAATGGTTAAGGAAGCAGGTAGCTAGGATAAGGGAGCAATGAGGAGGCAGTACTTGAAAGTCACCTCACTAATGATAATTTACTTTTAAGGCAAGGCAAATATACTGGAATTAGTCAAATCTAAGTAGGGTAAAATATACAACAATCACTGAAAATAGATAGGTTCAGTCCTTCAGGCGAAGGTTACCTATGAACTCATACTCATTTGCAAAAGAAGGTAAATAAGATGAACATACCGACAAACACTTCAGGTCGATAAAATTGTTCTTCAAGTCGCCAGCATATCCCTCATAATATACCCCACGTTTCTTTAAGAGTCCAGATCTGTCTGCTGTTTTCCAATCTAAGAATCTTAAAAACAGGAAGAAAACTGTTTATTACTGTAACGGTTGATACATTGTGTCTATTTGAGAAGTTTAGAATCTTAACTAAGTAATTTAGCAGTTCTACATCCTAGGGTGTCCAGAACATTTCCTGGGGCACAGTTGTAATGGTTGATTCATTGTGCCAATTTGAGAAGTTTAGAAGTTTAATTACCTGACTCACAGGGGTGTCAGGGTTCTCACTTGGTAAATATCCTGAGCCTGTGCAAGAGGAGGGCATGGAGATGGTGTGAGTGCTGCACCTGTGTGGGGTGGGGTGGGGGGTAGCCTGCATACAATAAAAGGGAGAAAAAGAGGCTTGCTCTCCCCACCTCTTTTGCTCTAGTTACTCTTGCTGTCTTCTGCCATCCAAAACTATTACCCCTCACCATGCCATCTGCCTTGGAGCCAACTGAATATAGACTGAAACTTCCACAAACTGTGAACTAAATGAACCTTTCCTTCCTTAATTTTAGGCATCAGGTATTTTGTCTCAGCAACCAGAGAAAAGTAGCCAACACAATTACCCTAGACAAATCAATTAACCAAGACTTTTCCAAGCCAACAACTTAATTCTCCAAAACTAACATGAATGTAGAGATAAAAGTTCTCACTGAAAACAAGACTAGCCAAAACTCTCTTCTACCTGATGGTATTTCCTGAAACAGGAAACACAATTAATTTGCTCCATTAATACATTGAAATAATTACAAAAACATAAAAATATTCAAGGAAGAAAGAAAAATAATTTTCCAAATTTCTAGCAGTTAGTTCAATATACTCTTAAACTGTTCATGTGCTATTTTCACCAAAATACAATGTGGATATTTTATTTCCCAATTTATGTAGAATAATGTGAGAAGCAAATGGATATTGTGTATATAGGTATTTCTTGTCTTGAAGGTCTGAACCTATTTGTGCTATTAGTAACTATTTTGAGTATTGGATGATATAGAATTGATTGATTACAATTGATTACAACTTATAGAAAATGAATTTTCAGTTGGATCTAATTTTCCAGTATTTCTGGTTCCTATGTTTTAATGAAGGTTTGTTCGTATCGGTTTTCAGCCTATCTAGAAGAATAGTGACTTACAGTTAACCACCTGGAATCCAGTTATTCAGAAACTACTCTCATTACTAAATGAAGATATTAAAGTTGGTAAATTGCTTGGGTGGATTATGTGGGCGATTAAAACATCTGGATACCCAGCTGGATAGTGTTCATCTCATTGTGATGTTTTATGTTGTGTTAGATTAATGGCCTCAAAATTTTTTTGCAAAAGTACCTGGGGTTGATATTTCATTTATACTATATGCTATTCCAAGGAAAATACCAATACTGGCTTTCACATAATCATTCAATAAATACTTATCAGATATCTACAGTTTTACCCCTCAGATACAATAATGAACAAAGAAGGACAATTTCAGCTCTCACAGAATTTATACTGGAGTGAAGAAATAATTAAAAAAATTACAAAGAGTACCAAATGATAAGAAATGTCATGTTAGAAAAAAAAAAAACAGGAGCAAGAAATGGGGAGATCACGGTTTAAATCTGGGACAGAGAAGGCGTAAGAACAAAATAAAAACTCAAAAAAAAAAAAGGTAAAGAAGAAACTCGTGTTGCTGTACCGAAGGAAGACTATTTTATGTAGAAGAAACAAACAGTACAAGACACATCAAGTGAAATGTGCCTGGAATACATATTAAAAGGAATAGTTGAGTGGAACGAAAGAAAGTCAAAAAAGAACTAAGGAGCCTTACAGCCACTGAAAGCTTTTCCTTTTATTTGAAGTGAGATGAGAAGAAATTGAGGGTTATGGGCAAGGTGATGCGATCTGACTTCTATTTTTAAATGATTACTTGACTATTGAGAATAGAACATAGTAGGTAAAAAGCTGAAGCAGGGAGGCCATTGTTAAGAGACTGTCAATCTGTCGAGACAGCTATAACAAAATATCAGAAACTGAGTGGGTTACAATTGATAGACTTTTATCTCTCCCATACCAGGATGTCCAAAATAAAGGCACTGGCAGATTTGGGATCTGGGGAGAGCCCACTCTGGCTCAGAGTTGGCCATCTTCTAAGACCTTACATGGTGGAAGGAGCAAAGCAGCTCCCTGGAACTCTTACAGGAGAGTGAATCCTGCCTTGAATGAGTTTAAAGAAGGATAGGGGGAGAGGAAAGCATGACTAGAAAACTTTCAATGTCATATAAATAAATCAGTTCATTTTTTATGCTGGAGTTTACCTCAGTACTGATATTTTCTTTTGTTTTTTGTTTTAAGAAGGGAGGACTGGCATCATTTTTGTAAAGTAGTGGAATTAACAGCAAGGATAAATTTGATACTTTGATAGAAGGAGGAAATGGCTGCTAATCCACAAATCAGAGTCAAAATTAGAATCATAGACTATGGTGACAAAAATGAATATGAGTTTATTGCTACAGACTTTTCAGTAGGCTGGTTAAACTAGGTGGTGGAAACTGTAGGTCTTTTCTGATTGCTTCCGAATTTTGCCAGTTACATGGGAAGAACAACCAGGAGATGAAACTGAGGATTGGTGAGGAGGTGGTGGAGATTTTAAGAACACATAAAGATATGAAATATATATGACCCTCAACTTACAAGAGTTTGATTTATAGTTTTTTTATTGTTGTTTTGCATGGGATGGAAGCAGTACACATTTGTAGAAACCACACTTGAAATTCTAATCTTTTCCCAAGATAGCAATATGGATACTCTTCCAAAGCAAGCCAGTGGCAGTGGGTCACAGCCATGAGATTGCTAGGAGAAATGACCAACAGTCTACAGAGTACTGTGCTGCTACACTATGGTGTTCAGTATGTTAGGTGATTTAAATGCATCTACTTTACCTGAAATATTTTCAATTTATGATGAGTTTCTTCAGATGTAATCAAATTATAAATTGAAAAGTGTCTGGAGTTATCTGTGGAGGGGGACAGAGAGAAAAAATAAGGGCTGTTTGAAGAGATGTTGAAGCATTCAAGGTGTTTCTTTCCAATTGTATTCAACTGCAGGAGTGCAAATAAGGAATAAATGGAGAGTTAGAATTAACAAAGGATGAAGTCTTGTTAAATTGCTACCTTGAAACAGAAAAGAAAAGGACCTGAGAATGTATGCAGGTGGATATATTGTAGAAATGAAAAATGTAATTTAAGGAGGGACACAAGAGAGGTGAAGAGCAGATAAAAAGTGGCTTGATCTGATCATGTCCAGGAAATGTTGCAGCCATCAATACACAGGGAATCACCTGCAAAGATAAAGTGAGGGTGACAGCAACCTGAAAACGAGATGCTTGAAACGTAAAGGAGGACAGGACACGTAGGATTGTCTATGAGAATATTGAAATTATATAGAATTACACAGGAGTAAGATCAAAGACACTGACTGTAATCTAACAGCTGAAATCTCCAAGGAACTTGTTTAAGAAGTTAAAGTAGATGTAAGATAGTGAAAGCTGCATTCTATACTTTTTGTCTTACTTATAAGTCTAAATCTACTCTAAATGTTTGAGAGACACTAAAACGTGGTTTATTTATCTTTCATATCTGGATCCCTTTCTTTCCTGGACCCAAAGTTAACATATTTGCTCTTGAATCATTGAATCCTTAGTTTCCTTTGTCTTGTTCTTTTTCTTTCCTTTTCTTTTCTTTTGATACCACCTCTCAACGCTGTAAAGCTCTCTTTGTCTCTTTTTCCCATAATTTTGTATCTGTATCTTAACACTCATTAGGGGGAGAGTGAAGACTGGGATAATCAAGACCAGAAAGACAGGGCCAGAAAACTAAGGAAAATGAAGCTGATATATCTAATTTGTGTCATCTCCTGAAATGTTCTGTACTCGACTCTCTGCCGAACTCTCTTCAGATAGTTATGGTGTATTTACATCTCTGACCAGTGGAAAGCTGCATTCATGAGGTTCTATTGCCAAGCACTACCTGAATAGATGTAAAATGCTCTATGATGTGTGCAAATGGGTAACTTTGATTACTCATTCTGAAAATGTACTTAGAGCTTCTAAAATGGACACTTTCCCACAGATTAGGAGCAATAATGATGATTACTGTGGCATCTAGTAAAATAACAACAAATGAAAAATCAGTTCCTTTCACGACCAAATTGAGCTCTTAGACTTTTGACTAAAACACAGAAGTACTTAATAATCAGTAAAACCTATTATTATCTACCTTACTTATAGTTTGCAGAGCATGGTGCTTGGTGATTAGTATTTTAAAATATTTAGGGTAGAGACAGTGACCTTAATTGCAAAACATTAGTTTTGGAGAAGAGATAGGAGATAATCAAGAGACAGTTAATAAATATATTTCTCTAAATGCTGGGTATGGTGAGCTGTAGGTCTTGGTACTGAAAATATTGAGAAAATAAGATATATTTTAAAATTATTGTCTATTCTATAGAATAATCATAGCAAAGCATTTGCATTATACTTTTCCTTGGTTGAAAGACTTTAACTAAATGTAGTTTAGTGTTCTTTGCTGTCAGCATTACGATATTTTGAAGAAGGAATCATGTGCTTATCTCTCTTATAGCACTGAAAGGGTTTATTTGTTTTGTCCTTTTCCAGTAGCTACAAATCTTAATTCCCATTGGCAGTCTCCCTGTATAATTTCTCTAGCATTGTTACTGCCTCTTTGTCACACACACACACACACACACACACACACACACACACTTGTGGCAATATCATCAGTTGGACACTAAATGTCAGCCATTCTAGGTTTCACCTTATGTTTACAGCTATGTTGTTGTCAGAGCTAATCCTGAGCAGGATTAGTCTTGTCAATACTTATTTGGCAGATCTAGATGATGATATTAGTGGTGGCATTTCAATAACTATATAATTCTCATCTTTGTGCATGTAGATTTAGCACCCAAGGAAATCTTTCCCTAAATCCTGGACAATGAAGATCTTAAAGTACATTTTATGAAAGATATGTGCTAATGTTCTGAGATATGATTAAGTTTAATAGTAGAAACCCTGTGCTTTTCATGGGCTTTTCCATATTCTGCTACTGAAAATGTAATCTGCAGACTACCTGTGTATCATCTAGGATCTAGTTTAAAATGTCTTGGCTACAATTACGGAAGCTGTTTCCGTCCCCAGTGTACTGAAACAGAATCTGCATGTTAATAAGATCTCTAGATGATTTGTATGCATGTACCTTATAATTTGAGAAATTGTGGTCTGTATCTATATGAATTTCTCTGTAAATGAGGTGAAATTAAAGGTGAATGCATAGAAACTAAGAAATAAACACTCATAATATCCATTCGTTTACTCGATATATAGTTATTGAGTACATTTAATGGGTCATTCACTGTGGTAGGAGCTAGAGACACAACAAAGAATAATTCAGACTCTGTATATATGGGATATATAAGGATTACCATAGGCAAGGACAGCTGATTGAGGCTGGCAGTTTTGATCTCTTGTTTTCAAAGCTAATTATCTTCCAGCTAGGTCTTCCTTTCAGAGAAAAGGGGTGGCAAGACATGATCCTATATCTTATAATCTAAGCAACTCAACAAGATTTATACTCACAAAGCAATCTGAAAGCATTATGAACACAATAGTGTGATATAAATTAGAAATAATGTTGCATTTAGATGAGGGAAAATGGTACTTAAAGAACTGCTTGGGTGTTAGCCTTCAGGATGAAACTTCAAATAGTGAAACATATAAAGGATATTCATAGTGGACTTCAGGACAAAAGCATTTCCTAATGGGTTATTTTGAAAATAAAACTTTAAAGTCAGAAAACAAATTTTTATTTACTTAGAAAATAAAATTTCCAGAGTTAGATTTGGAAATTTGGAAATCATAAAGTTTTTTTATAATATTTATAGTTCAATCTATTAGAAAACACGTTGATGTGTTTCTATTTACATTACAGTTTCAATGATCAACCCAAAGGAATAAAAAAGTGTTTTAAATTTAAAAGCATATACTATAATAGGGTTGAAGACCAACTTCTTAACACAGTCATGATGAAGTTTGACCCATGTGTACAGATACAGAATGGGCTAGCTCTGTGGAAAATCAGAAGATTAGAGGTCAGTGGACCCACGGTTTTCATTCCTAATACTTTGTCCAAGTTATAATATGACTGTGGCTGTCATGGCCCTCTCTTCCCTCCCTGTTAAGGGAATAAATGATTTCACTTCTGCCGAGGTTTCAGCAAGCAAATGATGGTTCCCAAGCAGCACGCCTTACTCTTCCACTGATCCCAAAAGATTTTCACATGTATAGCACAAGGGTTTTTGCTACAGGAAATCACTGCAGTATGTTGTTTCTCTGATATGGTTGGTTATGAAATCCCATGAAAGTATGTACATCAACAAATAGGATATAGGGAGATAGTTCTGTTGTAAATAGGAAGGGACCAAGAGATAAGGGGAGTGAGGAATGAGAGGAGGGAAAGGGGTTGAAAAAAGAAATTAAGGTGTATTATGTCTATGTACCAACTTCCCATGAGAAGTGTAATCACTATGTATTGCAGACTTGTACTAATAAAAATTAAAATAGGAAAAAAAAATAAGGCACCTACAAATCTTGAATTTTCCAGGATAATTCTATTTTGAATCGCTTTGTTACAACATCTCCCTCAGCATATTATTTATTCCATGTAATATAGCAGGAACAAACTGAGCTTTGAAGTCAAAAAGATGTGAATACAAATCATCAAATAATTCCAATATCCTCTTGGAGACCTAATTTCCTGGTGTTTACAGGAATTGTAAAGATTGTGGATAACATAAAAAGTACTAGCCAAGGAGTAATCCTAATAAAAGATAGATTATATAGTCAAATTTGCAAACATATATGTGTTTCATTTGTATGTTCATTTAATTTTCTCTTTAACTTCTTTGATTACATCATAATTTTCTATTTCGTTGTGCTCAATGCCTATTCACCTTCACAGAGATCTTTTCGAAACCTTTTTACCTGCCCTTATTTTATTCCTTACAATCAAACTTTTCACAAGGATCAAATCTGTCATGGAGAGGTCTCATAGATCATAGAATATAGGTAAAGGTGCCTATGTAGCTATCTTTCCTTCTTTCCTACCCATCACTATCTAAGTCCCAAAGAAAGGCACTGGAGTCTAAACATAATTAAATCAACTTCCTTTCTCTATTCTTTTCTGTTTCCTGGGCAGGTAGATAAAATTATACTTAAAGCAGGTGCTCTACAAGTTGAACGTGTGAATGACTAAACAATAGCAATGCCATCTTCATATACTAATTCATAAAGCAAACTAAATCTCCTATTGTAGGTCAATCATTGAAATATGAATGGAATAACTAAGAAAGTTTTTTGAATTGTTTAAAGTGCAATGTAAGTTAAGACATTTTGAGTATATATATTCTACCAATAATGATAGTAGACATGAATCAGAATCCTCTGCTGCCTTCAAAGAATTTATAGTTTAATATCTTGGACCAGCAACCTAGGCACAACTGGATGGATCACTGGTGAACCAGACCTACTGAGTCAGAGACTGCCTGATTCATCTGTACATGAAAAGTTGAGTCCCCATCATTTCATAGGTATTCCTATCAAAGAACATTGTCCTGAGGCCAAAGAGTTTGAAAGAGCTTTAAATTCCACAAGGAGGCAAGTCTGAAGGCAGGAGGTTAGAGTGCATGGGACAGAACTTTTGGAGAGATAGGAGCTAAACAGGAAACCTGGGAGAGCAACATATTTTTTATCCATGGTTCTTGGCTTATAACTTATAATTCTTTACCTCAAGGCAAGTCATAGAAATTTCTATTGTCTACTTCCCCAAAGTAGACCATAGAAACTCTAAGCTTTACCCACTGTTCTGGCTTGGATGTGGCCAAAAATATTCTCTGACTTTTCTTGTCTGATATTAGGTCATTCTGGAAGGCCCCTATCTACACCCTTGCAGGAGGAGTGTTCCGCAGAAAGGCTAAGAACTGAAGCAGACAAACTTTGCTGGGTTTCCCCATCTAGCTTGTTATCATTAGATCATCCATGCTTGATTCATGGCTATGCAATGAAATGTCCAGGAAAATCTAAATGATAGAGGTTGGAGAAATCTGAATAGCGAAACACTTGGAAATTTATAAGAAGGTGAACAAGAACTCATTCACATGCTGGAAGGATAGCATGCCCAACTCCATGAGGACAGAAACCCCTGTGGTCAAGATGCTTCCAGACTTTCTTTGCTCTGTGTATTTCCATCCGGCTGAATATTGGTAGCCAAGTTCTTATTTGTTCCATCTACAACAGTGATGGGAACTGGTTCTCAACCAGGTAGGTAGTGTCAGAACTGAATTCAATTAGAGAGCACTGGTATTCATGGTAGAACTGCTTGCTTCCTCGTAGGGAGAAATCCATGCACTTTTTGAGACCACAGAATTCTTCTGTGTGGATTGTGGTTGGAGGTGAGGGGAAAAAATCATTCTGCTTTCTCTTGAAGCACTGTTCATTGGGGGTTTCTGGGCAGGGCATCAATATTTATCTACTAACTTCAACACTGACAGACTCACCAACATCCTTATGAAGATGCATACTGTATATATCTATACTTTTCTACATGCTTACCAATGTGTAACAGTATAGCTAAACTTTTACACATTGAAAGTTGTAAAGACTAATAAAACTACTAAACATGCTATTTTCTGCACAAGGGGGTACGACTCCACTCATGCAAAGCAGTTACTCAGAAGTTCTTCCCTGTGTGTTTTGAATCTGAATTAAAATAAAAACTACAGACATTAGACTAAGTCTTATACTTTATAATATATGCATATACATGCATAGAATTTTTCAATCTGCACCCACAAAAATACACTTATGTATGCATTTAAAACTTTACAAATACTGTGTTGACTGATATTTATGTCAGCCTTTCTTAGGCTAAGAATTATGACTTCACTTGCCTCATAAATACTTTTAAATAATTTCACTACTATCTATTCTCCCTCAAGGCTTTCTCTTTCTTTTCTCCTTTATTCCTCCCTCCGAGAAAGCTTTCTTGCTATTCTGATGTCTGGCATATATACTTGGTAAATAGAATGATTGAAAGATTGAGATCTATGCAGATAGAATACCTGGTCTAACTGGAGATGGCTTAGAATTTATAATTAGAAGCTTATTTCAGCTTCCATCTTAGGACTGTTGAAATTCCTTTCAGGGGTGTCTTGACTGCCTTGAAATTGAATGTCATTGAGGATTTTTTGCCCTCTCTTGTTTCCTTGGCAACAGGTTGGTGATGCAGTAGCAGAAATCCACTGTCTCCCTGGAGATGCTGGTGTGGGCAGGTGGCAAACCACTGGTAATGGGTGTGAGGGATACTGAACTTGACCGAGTCTTTTCATTTCATCCTTCTACATTCATAATACAAAGAGGTCAACCCAACAAAAGAACTTTACAATATAATTATCAACATAATTATCAGTGAGGGAAGTATTCATAGTACATTTTAAAATAGCTTACATTTGCACATCTAAGTTAATAGTTTTAAAATGTTGAACTTTTAGGTGATTGTAAATATCAATTTTATGTCAGAGCAGTACAATGAAAAAAAATTCTGTGTTAATATAAAGTCTGAAAAAAGGGGACAAAGGATCCAGGGTAAGGGTCCTTTCGTCTGGATTTATGTCAGGTATACAGTCCTCTTTAGACAGATACATCTAATAGTCACACTTCATCCCTCCAGTGTTCTGAAACAAATCATGCCTATAGTCTGCAGAGAAAATGTGGAGAGATTGTCAGTGGATCTCATCTGTTGGTGTGCGCTTCTGATACAAGGGAAAGTGAGCCAAGTAGAAAAGACAGGTCAGCTGGTGTGGGAACAGCAGCCAGGGAAATCATGTAAGATGGCTGGAGGGACAAACAGACATGGCTTTTGGAACTGCAGATGGGCAATGCCACTGGGATACAGATGGAAGTACTACAGAAGGCAGAATGGTTTCAGACACCCACAGAAAGGTGAATGAAGGCTCTGCATAGACATAAATGGCAAAATTTCGGTAACAAAGGCATAAGGTGGTCAGTGCAACAGGTAATCAGGAAAGTCAGTATTAAACAAGGAAAAAAATTATGGGTGAATTCACTTTAAAAGTATATTTTAGATTGATTTAATTTCTCTTTTGCATAACAGAACCCAAACATTTGCCAAATTTCTGTTGAGGACAGATTCAGAAAAAAAGCAATAAAGTGAATGTGTTTAATTCAAAGGGTGTGCAAGCAATATTTAAAAGCTTGCTGAGAAAACATAATGAAGGGAAAGGCTCAGTTGTGTTAGAAAGATAGATGGGAAGATTATGTGAAAAAGAAACAGGAAAAGGAGAGGTCATATGGACAGGAATACTGATAATAAACCATGAAAGGAAAGAGTGATTATTATGGGCAATTCAGCTGAAAAAAGTTGCACTAAGGAGGTATACTACATAGATATCAGGAAGCATGGTATGAATTACAAAAGTATGAATTCTGCATTGTCTCTATAGCTTGTGAATATTCTGGGTGTTGTAATTCCTTGTGGTAACAAGTAACTTCCTTATTCAGAAGAAATATAATGGGAAAAGATGTTTCTGTATTGTATTTCTTTTTTTTTTTTTAAGAACACATTCACTGACCTAAGCTTTTGGTCCTTCAATTAATGTAAGCAGCATAGCTCAAATGAATCAAAATGGTAGTTTCCCTTCAAGTTAAGGTGAGAAAACACAGTGTAGGAAGATGAAGAATGTAAGAGAGATCAGAGAATGCTCTCATAGGT
>RJWT010022094.1:0-17327 GCA_004365215.1 Cuniculus paca
AGACTGGTATTATTTGTCAGAAGCACAGAAGAGATATCTGAGATAAATACGTATCGAGGAGATATTGGTACATAAGAAATAAGTGAAGTCATGGGGGTTAGATCATTTGGAATAGTTGTTCCTAGTTCTGTGCTGTTGTTCACCGAGGACCATTGGTCTGGAAAAGGTCAATGACGGAGCCCTAAGAAAGCAAAGGATAGAGGAGCCCTCTGGGGTTGCTGAAGGATGTAAGGAAAAGTGGGTGCATGTGATGGTGGAGCATGTACCATATACAGACGGTACTTAAAGATAGAGGGTTTGGGTGGCTGTTTGGATTACATTGAAGATCCAAGTGTAATTAAGGCTTGAACAGTGTTGGCTAAGTTTAGCAACAGACTGGCTTCTGCTGGTTAACTCGAGCTGGAGGCGGAGTGCCTCTGATGGGACAAGGGCTTCGGTCTCACCGGTGGGAACATGGTCTCTCTTTCGGGGACACCTCAAGCATTCTCACAGCACAGCAGTTTATTGCTCCGAAGAAAGAAATCAGAAAAAGAGAAGAATTTTGTCTAGGTGGGTTGCAGGGAACAACGTGAATGTGTTTGCCTCATTGATTTTTATGAGAGTTAAATGGATAAAAGTGTGAAGTTATTAAGTACAATAATATATAAGGTGTATATAAAGTTTACTAAATAAATAAAAAAGCAATCAATAAGACTCAGGTGTGGGTAGTTAAACACAGAATAAGACAGCAAGGCAAATGATTTCTTGACTGCCAGAGGCGTTATTTTATTATATTATTATATATTATATTATATTATATATTTTATATATTATATTTATTATTGTATGTTTGCAATACATAATAAATATATTCATCATGGGGGATTGGTACATATACATATTGCATCTTGATCCTTTTTACTTTCTCAGTGATTTCAGATTACTGGCAAGATGATCATTGGTATGTTAGACTCTGGGTTACATGGAATCATAAAAAGGGAAAGATCAGTAATGAGAATGTAACAGACAGCATTTGAGTAGTGGGAGGACAAAGCCGCAAAATGTCTCAGTGGGGTTAAAGAACAAGAGGGGATATACAGGTATGAGTGAGTTTCAGTGTGAAGGTTGCATAAAACTGAAGTCCCAAACCTAAATTTTTTAAAGTAAGGCAGTAGAGGAAAAGTGTGAATTCAGATTCCTGAAGCAAAAAGTTTATAAAGGACCTCAAAGCTGATTAAGGAACTGAAAGACTAGAGGGTTAGAGAAACCATCTGTGGTGATTGCTGGCTTAGACTGCAAAGGAAGAAACTGAACCATGCACCAGGTAGTTGTCAGCAGATGAAGAAGGAGAACAAATTTTTTATTTTTTATTTTTATTTTTATTTTTTGCGGTACCGGGGATTGAACTCACGACCTTGCGCTTGCCAGGCAGGCGCTTAGACCGCTGAGCTAGATCCCCAGCCCTGTTTTTGAGACAGGGTCTCACTATGCCGTTCAGGCTGGCCTTGAGCTCACTTTGTAGCCCAGGCTGGTCTCGAACTCACAATGATCCGCCTGTCTCAGCCTCCCGAGTACTGGGATTACAGGCGTGAGCCACCACGCCTGGCAGAAGGAGAACAAATATTGATTGATATGCGCAGCAAGTAGAAATAGAAGGTCCTACAACCAGGTGTAATTACCCAGCTTCCATCTCTCTTCTTCCTATCCTATTCACTTTAGCTATAGTTTCAATCTGCTCGTGACCCACAAATTTATATTATATTTTCAGCTTTAGGTTTATATTTGTGTCTCTAAACCTCTCTGTGGATATACCTGCTGTGTGACAAATTTCACCATAACAAAAATTTAATCCGTGTTACACACACAACCCCTTTAGCCTTTCACATTCTTACTCCTGCTGATGTGACACCAATCCACCTAGACGTACAGCAGATGCTTTGGAAATACTTTTATTTCTTTTTTCCCATCATTCATATTTAACCATAATTGAATCTTATCAATTTTACCACCTAGGTATTTGTTGAAGTTGAACTCTCTTCTCACCTAGAGAGATTGGGCCTAGTTTGTTACCTAGCTGAGAATGACCTCATTTCTCACCTGAAGTACTGGAGTCTCATAAGACTGTTTTCCAATTTCCCCAGCTGACTCTGGGATACACAAACGTGCATATATACTCAAGTTATCACTGTCTTGAAAAGGTCACCATGTAAATTCCATCTTTCACATAGTTCCTTGACTCCTCAGTGCCCTTGGTTTATATAGTCCAAGCTTTTCAGAGAATAAAGACTATTCCGTCCTCTGTCCTCCCCTCCAGTACCAAAATCTCAATTTTTTGGTAATTTTTATTTTAAAGAAAATAAAACCAAGCAAAATAAAGCACAATAAAGTCAATCAAAACAAAATAGTGTAAGTGACACAGTACTTCAAAACAAGATAATAGGAAATCAACAATAGCTACCATAATACCTCTTGTCTTCAAAATAGCTGCCCATGCCTTCAGACATAGTTAAATTAAACAAAACAGAACAGAATAGACCAATAAAAATGAAACAATAAATGCAGTAAAGGACTTCAAAACAAGATAATAGTAAATTCAAAATGGCTGCAATAATATATCTTGTTATCCTTGAAATAGCTGCCACCTTAAGGAGATCCCCCATAGATGCTCCATTGCCTATTGTTATTCTCTGAATAGATGATCAGACTACTGGCTTTAGGCTTGCAAAGTCAGTGAAACACTAAACACTGTAAGCACTAAATTGTATTTTAGCTCAATAGCTATCATCACAGCCTGTGTTTCTCCAGAACAACCGGTCACTTGAGGTTGGGGGGTTAGACTTGGTTCTTTTGGTCTTCAAGCCCTTGTGCCCTAAGAGGCAGACGTCTAGCTCTCCCCGCAGTAGCCCATGCATGGTGCCAACTCTCAGGGCCGAATTCTCATTTCTTAATACTAATGGCTCATACAATTAACTGGTGACTGTTAACAGTTTTTAGTCCCTTATGCTTAAGACAAGATTGTTTCCTGCCTTTCTGCTTTGCTCCTGCCTTTTCAATGCCTAGAAACACAGCAGGTGCTTTGGAAATATTTGTATTCCCTACCTGCTTAATCTCTGCCCCTGCCTTCTACTTTTTATGCAGTGAGTTCCTATTCATCCTCCAGTGCTCATTTTGATCTCACTCCTTCAAGACACCTTTACTGGGATAGGGAATTATCCACCATTTTTCATTGTACTTATCAACATAGTGCAATTATGTTTATTTTTTCTCTTGTATTAATGTGAGTTTTTAAAATACAACATAGTCTTCTGCTCAGGTGTATAGGCCCTTTGTGTACCATTCACCATCTTGTACCTATTAGGTGTTTAATGACTGAATAAATGCTAAATACATGCCTAATCAAACATGGATTTAACTGCAATACTGTGTTTATTAGATTGAAAAATAAAATTAAAATTAAAAAAAAAATCATCCCTGATGATCTGAAACTCACTACTCCAAAGAAGTTATTTGTAATATCCCTACTGAGTATAATTTTTAAGAAGGTAAGAAGAGAGAAACATATAAATAAGATCTTTTATTGGCTGAATAATTATATTTGAGAATGTTGACAAGCATATGGGTTGACCCTCTGAATTGTTCCTTCAGATGACCAAATTTCAGTAAGTTTTGGAGCATACTCCCCAAAAAGATGAGTAGAATTACCCATATGCTTAACACGCTTTTCTAGTTCTATAAACATACCGCAGATATCAACAATTTAAAGCATCTTTTTACCCCAACTGCTCCCTTAAATGACTTGCACAGCCTGTATGTTGATTGCACATTTATACAAATTTGTAATGATGGCTAATGTAGTATTGCATATGAATAAATACTTTATTTTTGAGAAGCTGCTATTCTTCCCCTTGATAACAATGAAAAGGTGACTTCATTGAAGGATACTGAGAGCATCTTTATGTTCTGATTAAAAGTAAATTAAGAAAAGATTCATAAACCCTATGAAAAAAAGAATCAATCAGTGGCAGTGTCCATGCATAGGTAATGAGGTTAGAGTTAGTGATGATTTCCAATGAAAACGTTGTCTCTTAAGAGTAAGTACAGCTATTATTTCAGAATTACAATCTTTATTGAGCCACTCTACTAGATGGAATAGGTATAAAGAGGCATTTCATGTGTTATCAGATGGATTTCTGAAAAAGAGTTCAGGGACAGTTCAAAGCAGAAAAATATTAAGTAGATGTGAATTGTTTACTAATCCTGACTTTAAAAAAAAATATAAAACTTCAAAATGTTCTGGGAAAGCAGCTCAGGGAATTCAACTGTGCAAAACCAGTATGGTCCATTTTAGAGATAAATTCAGTACATCTGTTTGGCTGGAACATTAGAGCTTGTGAATTAGGTTGTTAAACGCACAAATGAGAGACCAACTTTATACAAGGTTTGTTGTCATTTTTATTTTCTCCCTTACCTCCATGTCTACATGCATCTCCTTGAAATTAGCATATTTTTAAGAAACTGGATTTGAGTTTTGAAGATATCTTATGTTTAACTTTTTGGCAGTGACTCAGTGGAGTCACTAGGCCACGGACTTGTTCTCTATGAGTGATTTATCAGCAAACATTCAGTAAGTACCAGTAGTGTTCCAGAAACAGCAGGATTAAAAGGAAAACAAGGAATAATAATGACAATTGGCTTAATAAATAAATAAATATGTCCTAGGTATACTATGGACTATGCTTGGCACAAATGTTTGTTTAAAGTGATAAGAAAAACACAGCCCTTCTAGCATATTCTGCACCATGTCAATAAATTTTGGACAAATTAGGAGCAAAATAAACCATTTCTAGTAAGAGAGGTAGCTATAATTGTCGGAAAATATAAAGAAGGAAAATTCCTTTGGTGGTTTTCTTAAGATTAGACAGTCCCACAGATGCTGGTGATGAATAGAAAGAGGGCCTTTTGGAATAGTAAAAACGCTAAAAATAACTTGCTACTGCTGCACAAAAGTTACTACAGAAGGAAGCCCACTGACTTTGAAATCCCAGGATAATTTTTGGAAGACAGTAAAGTTCTTCCCACTGCCAGATGGATTGCACTGTTACAGAGAATCACAACTTTCTCATTTCCACAAAAAAGAAGAGGCATTTCTGTCTATTGAATTAGGCAACAGAAGAGATTGGTGATGAGGAAGAATCACTCTCTTTAAGACCTTGCACAGGAGAATGACTCAAAAAGATTTCAATTTTTATTGGGCAGATATCAAATACATGAAATTTACCAGTGTCTTATTCATAAAGCCCAAAGGATTCAAGCCTCAGAATGAAGTAACTAACCCCATGCCTTTGTAATGTTATCTGATATTTCACATTCAATTTGAAAATAGCAAAAATGATATTGGCTAGCTCTGGTGTTTACCGACACTAATGAACACAAGGGAAATGAGAATAATTACCAGTGACAGGTTAACGGGACTATAAAAACAAGTTTCTTTGTACATTCTGTTCTTACAGGTAGTAAGTAAAAAAGGCTCTCTGTAATTTTTATTTAGGTTGAAACAACTCTGTTGTTGTTCATTGTGATTGGCAGTCCTTTGCAGATACAGTGCCAAGCGCTCAGAGGGCTGTCACATTCACTTGAGACTTGCCCCATGCTGATTTCATAAATGACAAGGTGCTCATTTTCTTTCTTTTCATCAGCAGAATTCTCCACCACTAAAGAAAAATGACACTGAACTGAGAGTTCAAATCCTACGAATAATGAGGAATGAATAATTTGTGTAACTAGAAAATAATGCCATGATAGTAAGATGTGAATTCATTGGTTTACATTCCCAGTGGAACTGTAATGAGCAACCAGTTATTCCATGAGCTACATGTCTGCAGTATGCTCCTGAAAAACCAGCTCTTCTTGATTCGAGCCAGAAAATCCTTTCCTATGATGAACTGGGCTTTTGCAAGACTAAAATGAATCACAGACACGAGACACATAGCAGATTTTGGCTTATAAAACAAGAGCTGATAGAAATAACGTTTTCTGGATTCCTTCAAGCTACTTATGAATAGATTCCATAATTAAAAGTACTATTGCTTTATGTAACAAGACAAACAATTGGTTTTCTAACAGATAATAAACAAATTAAAAGGTGATTTTTCAGAGAAGTTAGACTTTTAGAAGTCTAAATTTAGTGGGAAAAAAAGATGTTATAAGCCTGCTAAAATACCACTGTCTGACATCTGAGTTATACTCAGAATTTTTACAGTACCATATCACGGTTCCTCTCTGCTTGAATAATAAGAATAGGAATGGACACCACCAAAGATAAATTCACTCTAAAGGTGATTTAGAATTGATCTAAATTAAATTATTTGGCTCCAGGGACTGCAAGTAGTGGTAGAGAATGTCAGTTTAGAATATAAATTTGGAAATTCAATTTCTGTTTGGCATGACCAAACCCAAATTCATTCTCTCCCTTCATCTATGAATACATAATTAAAGGTTTCATAATGACAGCTGTATCTCTAAATGTATGGGAAACTGACCACAGCCTCAAAAAACAAAAACATGTTTTGAAAATGAAAATTTAGCATGTAAATTAGCTCTGAAAAACATCCTTACAAGCCAACTCCAAAGTACCTAACACTATATTTAGGATACCCATCCCTACCTTACAAAACTGATAGGTAATGATGTCCTTGTACATTTGTTAAATACCTTTCAATGTGGAATAAATTTTGGTTGATTTTTTTATAATTACAAAGCAAAAAATTCTGAAATGTAATAGAAGGTACAAATTTACAGTATGTATCTCATCATATATATATCATATATATATATATATATCATATATATCCTTATTTGTAAACCACATTCCTCATGAGTATGTGTGTGTGTGCCAAATCTTAACAAAAGACCAATGCACCTTCTGTTTCCACACTGTGGATACATAAAATTGATCTTTGATTTGTGGCCATGGCCAAAATTTATAGGGTCTCTTTATATTTACAGCTCTGTCTTTTAGAATCTAAATTAACAATCCATTTAGGACCGCTTCAATGTTTGTTCTTTCTGCTTCAGTTGTTTTCTAGCAGTTAATTTTTATATCCACTGTTTAAGCTCAACTTTAGCATGTCCTAGAAGAATTTCTTCTGCTTTTACTGTTTTAAATTCTTTACTCTGAGGGAAACATCTGCTTGGATATTAAGCAAAAATTATTTATCTATTCATAAAGGCAACTGGAACAACATGGTGTGTGTCTTCACGGAACTTAGAAAGTACAAGTGACACAAGCTACTAAATGTTCAGTGCCATCATAGAATCATAATTATCATACTAAGGAAAGCACAACACATGATGGGCATCGAATGTATAGGCATACTACTCTTTTGTGCATTTGGATCAGATACATACCGGGTCATGATCTATCAGAGACTTTCACACTTGAGCCAATACTTTGCTGAGTGACTATGGAAGAAATGAATTGCTCAGCAAACCCACATGATCTTGTTCCCTGATCAATAAAACATAGTGTCAAACTATTTTAAATTTTTCTTTTAGGCATAAAATTATGTGATTCCATGCTACAAATATCAAGTTAAACAATTATTAAACATCTTTATGTTTGCTTGAGAGAGCGTTCAGTTTAAACCTACTTGTTTTTACATTTTACTGTGACATTGAACAACTTTCCTAATCTCTGTGTACCTCAGTTGCCCAAATACTTTATCACATTTTTATTAAAAACTTAGAAGACCTTATGAATATATAAAACTTTTAAAATTGCATTGCGACACAAAATACTGGCAGTCAGTGCTATAATTTTTCATCATTTTTGGGGACTACAGCAAGAGGTAGAATCAAGCAATTCCTTACATAATCATTATTGCCTCCCAGAAACTAAGCATTATTTTAAAGAAGCAAACTGTTACTAAGCATAAGGCGACATATTAGAAGAACTGGTCTAGTTAATGAAAATGCTGATAATAAAAGCCATATACTAACAAACTCATGTTAACTTCACCTCATGCAACTCAACGCGACAAACCGCAATCACATCTCCCTGTGTAACTGTGTCCGTACCGCACTTGTGTTAGGAAGCCCCTTGCTGCTAGAATGATGCACCTAAGGCAGACTGCACAGAGAAGAGACACTGGTTAGCACACGGTTTTCAGGGTTCGTGGCAAAGTGCCAGCATTGCTCAGTTCTATGAGGCTCCTGGTGGCTAGGACGCGTCATGTAGAGGGTAACGGATGTGACTGGAAGCAGGCAAATCACCAGTGAGGAAGAAGAGCACGGATGGGGCCAGGCTCAGACTTTCGTAGCAGCCCCGCTCTGAAAACTTCCAGGGGTTACAGAAGAACTGCATTAATCCCTGACACAGACAGGACACACCCACCAGACCTCCGGATTTGGCTCTAGGTCTCTCTCCTTGCTGCTACCCTGAGAAGGTCCGGTTTGGGGAGACATTCAGACCACATCCGAGTCAGGGCAATAGGTATTTGTAGCCAACTCAGCACAGCTAGCCAGGGACTCAGTGGACTAGTCAACTCCAAAGGAAAGGAATGCTAGCTGTGTATTCTAGGCACTTAAATTACATGCTTTGCGACTCAAGAGAGTTATGCCCTTGAATTCTAACATCCTGTAAAAACCAACCGTTTATATACATGTGTTTTGTTTTTGGAATTCCACGTTGAGATCCAAAACTAAAAGGAGGAAGTTATTAAACCTACACCTCATTCAAGGCTGATTTTCACACTAAGCAATGTTGACAAATTGCCACTGAAGCCAGAGTAGAAACCCCATGGGTGCTGGTTTCATTAAAATAATAATGAGACTGAGCACGGTGGTGCAAGCCTATAATTCCAGCACTTTGGGAGGCTGAGGCAGGAGGATTCCAAGTTCAAGCTCAACCTGGACAATTTACTAGTTTAGGAAGACCCTGTCTCAAAAAAAAAAAAAAATAAGAGATAGACTAAGAATCTAGTTCAATATGAAGGCTTTGGATTCAATCCCCAATACAACAAGAAAAGCAAAAAGATGATGAAGTGATTTGATACTTAGTTTGTTTTCTTTTTTTTTTAGGAAACTAGGTACCAATATTTAAAACTAACATTTTATGTTTCTAAAGTAAATTAATAACTGCCTAATAGTTCATCATATTAATGAAACTAAAGCAATCTTTTCAATAATACATAAACACAAACTACATAAAATACTAGGCTACAATTTTTATTTTATTGAAAGAATGCCTCTAAACTTGAGAAAATTGCTGAACTATAATTTTCTTGTTAATTAAATGTAAGCACATATTAAAAACAGCTATTAAACAATATAATGCTAGAAAATTTATAAGTAACACAATGAAGTGTTTACATTGTTTTCTACTATTACATCCTATAATGAACCACATGAGCTATGAAAGCAGTTTCCCAAAAACCAGTAAAATTTGTGACTTCAATCTGAGAAAAATCAAAGCACAGAATAGCATTCTGAGTTCACTTTGAAAGCAGGGTCCTATACAATGTTATAAAAGTTGATCCTGGATTAAGACCATCTTGAAATTTAATTTTAACAATCAAAAATAATTTGAATTATATTATTCAAAATATTTAAAAGAAATAAAAGACTTTCAGTGTTTTTCCAAAAATTGTTTTAGGAGAGTTTTGACTGAGAACAATTATCAATGTTCCTAGATCAGTAATTATTCATTTCTTAAAATTTTTTTGAAAAGTCTGTATTTTAAATAACAGCAAGTCTCATTTTGTTGGATTTCAGCTTTTGAAATAACAGGACTTCACATAAATAAAATATCTTCCAAGCCAGGAAGAATTGTTTGTGGCATCCTATTCTAACTTAGAACCTTACACTCTGGTTTCTTTTCAGATCACGTAAATCTTTTGCTTGTTATTAACTTAGATCCTCTATAATGTCGTTAGAGGCTCTTTCTTTCGGAACACAATAGTGATCTTGCCAGATCAGCAGGGGCTGCCTGTAAGCACCACATTTCAGCACTAATGTTGCACTATTCAAAAGGGTTAAGGCCACTCAGTCTTTAGTCCCCTGCCGCATACCACCACCCAAGGCGTGCTGTAATCCTCTGGAAAATGCATTGCCCGGAGTGGGGCGCTGCTTAATAAATCACTCCATCTTGTTTATCTTTCTCTTGACATATATCTAGCAGCAGGAACCATTATCCTGTGACAGTGTTAAGTTCTATTGACATTTTCTCTTAATTAACTACACCATTGCCTAGAATTTTTGCATTGGGAATAAATTTTCTTTATTTAACGCTGCATCGAACAAAGGGAGTGTAAAATTTTTTATGCATGTATTGCCTTAACAGATTTTGAAATAAACAAAATGTGTTGGTTGCTTTTCTAGAAGACCAGTTTATGCTGCTGAGAAAACAATTTATATTTATAGTATCATATTCCATCATTTTTATATATTCATTAAACATCTTAATGAATGTATGAGAGACCAAGAATATATGTCTGAATTCCTCACTGATTCATGTCCCTTTCATCAGTTCAGCAAAATTCATGCACATTTTCATAAATTGAGAAACATTTCTTCTCAGTTCAAGCATGTTTTATGCATATTAGGACTGTTTTGTATCCAACTAAAGATCATTCATTTATTCAACATTTATTGATCGCTTTTCATGTGCCAGGCACTATTCAAAACCTGGCGTGATGATCATGAGAAAAACAATGGCTTCTACCTGGTGGAGCTCAAGTTCCAGTGAAGCTAGACAAATAGTAAACAGTAAGCCCAATACATACATGTACATACCTCAGAATTTAAGTGCTATATAAAAACAGACTTAAATAAGCAAAATGAAAGTGTGGGTGGAATGGTTGTAGTTTTCCAATGTTGATGTAAGTTTCTTTGAGAATTTGGTATTGAGCAAAATTCTGAAAGATAGGAAGGAATATACTGTTTAGGTGTTTAAGTGCAGGGAACCATAAATACAAATGACCTGTGAAAAGAGTCCTGGAAGGTAGCTCAGAAGGATCCAGGTTCAGAAAAGTCCTGGCATTAGGGGAGGTTTGGGCTTCGTCAATGTCAGCTTTCACCCTGAGAAAAGTGGGGAGTCACTGAAGTCTTTTAAGCAGACGACTGAAAGGCCAAAAATTCAGACAAATACAATTGTTATCGAAGGCATTCAGTGACAAACCTTTCTATTTCTGTTCTGTTTTTAGATCCTTCAGCGTATTTGGAGATTTAATATTTATTTTTTGAAATGTAGGTTTGTGTCTAAGTAAGTCATGGTTATATCTTAGACACATACATCTACCACTCTGTTGGGGTAAATACATATCAGTTAAAAAATACATGCATCAGTTCCTTTAAAATCCTCAACTCCAGGATTCAGCAGTACTTTTTACTTTGCAGATGGGGAAAATAAAGTTACCATTTAAGACAATATATGAAAGGTAAATCAAGAGGTACATCTTTCCACGCTTTGTTTTCTGTCGGCACATGTTAATTGTACAATTTAGTGGAATTCGCCGTGGTATTTCCATACATTCATAGACTGTGTGTTCACATCCACCCACACATCTACCCTCTGACCCTCTGAACCTCAGCACCGCACACACATTTCCTAGTTCCTGGCAACAACTCAGCCTTTCAGGCTCAGCTGATTTACGTATGTGTTGTTTCCACATATGATGAAAACAGGTGATACTTGTCATTCTGTGTTTGGCTTATTTCAGTTAACTTGTTGTCTTCTAATTCCATTTGTTTTGCTGCAAATTACAATTTTTTTTACTTTATGGGCAAATAATGCTCGTGTGTGTGTGTGTGTCTATGCACAGTGTGTTTTCTTAATCTGTTCATCTCTTCACCAGGACCTCAGTTGAGTCCATATTTTTGCTATTGAGAAGACTGCCACAATATACCTAGACATACAGGTATCTACGGTGTATGCTGACTTCGTTTTCTCTGCCTGTATACCCAGGAGTATAAAAGCTAAATCATATGGCAGTTTATTTTTAGATTTTTGAGGTGCCTTCATATTCTGCATTTGGATATCTATTTTTCTCACCAGCATTTGTTGAAAAGACTGTCCTTTCATTAATGTATGTTTTTGGTGACTTTGATCATCAATGGATGGCAGATGTAGGTTTTTGTTTCTGGATTCTCCATTCTGTTCCATGGGTCAGCGTGCCCATTGTTACATAGGCAGTATGATGCCTTGGTTACAGTGTCTCAGAAGGATATCTTGAAATCAGGCATTTTGATGTCTCCACCCTTGGCTTTTTTGTTTTGTTTTGGTTTGGTTTTCTTTGATTCACAATTACTTTGAATATTTAGGATCTGTTGTTCTTCTAAATTTTAGGATTTTTTTTTATTTATGTGAAGAATGGCATTAGTATTTTGATAGCGGTTGCATTGAATTTGTAGATTGCTTTGGGCTGTATGGACATTTTAACTAAGTTAGTTACTCTAATCCACAGACATGGAAAGTTCTTCACATTTTAAAATCTTAAATTTCTTTCATCAGTGCTTTGAATTTTTTTTATTTTAAAAAACAAAACAGAAAAAAGTATAGAAATAATACAGAATTTCAAAAATGAAACAAAACAGCAGTAAGAAATCAGCACTAGTTAATACGTTCCATATTGTTATGTTAGAAGTAGTTGTTCAGGTTACAAGATCTAGGCATAAAAAATGATCAAATAATCAAACTATGACACCAAAAACTGTTCTTTTTGATGAATTAATGGATTAGTATAGAGTTATCTATCTTGCACACATATACATACATACAGTTACATGTGTAAACCTACATACATATAATCTGTTCCTTTCTTCCATTTCTCTTTTCCCCTTTACCAGTTGTTCTTTCCTTTTGAGCACTTTCTTTCCCTTTCATTATTACAATATCTATTGTGCATACTGGATCTTATTACTCTTTCAGTTTATTATTATTATTTATTTTTTACACTAGGAAGACAATATGATATTTACAAATATGAGTCTGATTTATTTCACTTATGAGTATAGTCTCAAGTTGCCTCCATTTACCTATAAAAGCCTCAAGATTATCTTTTTTTATAACTGAGTAATATTCCATTCTATAAAGCTACCACATCATTTTTATCCAGTCAGAAAAGGAAAAGATATCCCTTGCTCTTGATTGGGAAGATCCAACATTGTGAAAATGGCCATACTCCCAAAACCATTATACAGATTTAATGCAATCCTGATCAAAATACCATTAACATACCTTACAGATCTAGAGAAAACATTCCTAAAATTCATTTGGAAGCAGAAGAGACCTAGAATAGCAAAGGCAATCCTGGGCAACAAAAGTAAGGTAGGAGACATCTCAATTCCTTACTTGAAGTTATACTACAAAGCTACAGTGATAAAATCAGCATGGTACTGGCAAAAAAACAGACCTGAGGATCAATGGAACAGATTCGAAGATGCAAACACAACTACAAAGACACTCAGCCACCTTATATTTCACAAAGGGGCTAAACATGTTCACTGGAAGAAAGATAGCCTCTTTAATAAACACTGGAAAAACTGGCTTTCCACATGCTGAAGTTTGAATTTTTTATTATAGAGGACTTTCATTTATTTAGTTACTTATAATCTTAGGTAAGTTATATTTTGTGTGTGGCTATTGTGAATAGGATTGCTTACACAATTTATTTGTCATCAAGTCCATTATTAGAGTATAGAAATGCTACTGAATGATTTTTTTATATTAGTTTTGTATCCTGCTACTTTACTTAATTTGTTTTTCAGTTCTATGACCTTTGGTTACGTCTAAGTTTTTCTTATTATGTAATCATATCATTTACAAACAGGGAAAATCTGACTTCCTCTTTTCCTGCTGATATGACTTTTATTTATTTCTTTTGCCTAAATTATTTCTGCCTTTTTGAGCATGCCAATACTGCAGATATCTGATCTCTTAACAGTGTCCCAAAATTTTTGAATGCTCTATTTGTTTTTATTTTTTCTTAATTTCTGTCTAAATTTAATATTTCAAAAGACCTAACTTTAACATTCTTTCTTTTGTTCAATCTACTCTTTTTGAGGCTTTCAACTAAATATTTTATCTGACTTATGGAGCTCTTAATTTCTAAGATACTTGATTTGTTCTTTTTCAAAATCCATATCTCTTTGCCAAATTTCTCACTTACAGCCTGCGTTGTCTTCCTAGTTTCATTTGACCATTTGTTTGTATTTTCTTGGATCTTGTTGGGCTTTTAAAATTTTTTTCCTTTGAATTCTTTATCAAGTTCTTAATCCCTCTCAATATCTTTGGAATCTGTTACTAAAACAGTATGATATTTAGGAGGTGTCATGTGAGTTTCTTTTTCATACATTTTATGTTCCCATGTTGAGTTTTGTGCATTGAATGAAATGGAAATCTCCAACTACCATTATGAGACAGCCTTCTTAATAAAAGCTGTCTCCTGAAGATGTGCCTTGTGCTATACGATGTTTGTTATGCAATGTTGAGTTTATTTTCAGTTTAGCACTATGTATAGTTTAACATCTTCTTTGACTAAGATTAGTGATTTTGGCACAGTGTACAACACATTGGAGTCAAGAGACCCACTGTCCCTGCAGTCACACAAGAGCAGGTGACACTCGCAGCCCAGGTGTATTTGTAGAGGCAGCAAAGTGTCTAGGGTGCGATGTGTGTGGTCACTCCTGTGGTAGGTGCGGTAGCCCCTATCAGGCGTAGGACTTCCTCAGGCTCCGTCGATATTGGCTCAGGTGCCTGAATGGGTCTCTGGTACTGTGTGCTCCGGCAGTGGTCCTTCGACCACGCAGTGGTACAGGCTCAGGTGCTTCATGGGGCGAGGCAGGGGCAGGAATCTCAATGCCCCTTCTATAGCATTCACTGGATTGGTGTCATAGTGACTTTACTGAGTCGGATTTGGTTTGAGAGGCAGCCACTCACTGACCCTATACAGCAGAAGGTCTGTGGGGTCCCAGAGGTGGGAATGTGCAGAGGGTCTGGATGCCCAGAGAAGCGCCAGGTCCAACAATGCATTCTTTTTCAAGATGATTTCTGGCTTCCCCATGCAGTAGCTTCACTGGAACACAAGGCAAATTCCTTTTCCAAAGCTGGGCTACTGCACAGATTTGAGGTCTCTGGGCTTGTAGTTTGCTGGGACTTTTTCACCTTTCCTAATGAGGAGGGAAGATTCCCCTCCCTGACTGTGGAGCTTGGGTGGTAGGTGATGGAACATTTGTTGCTCTCGCTGGGCTGTCAGAGATCCCTGGAGTTGGCAAGGTTTCCGTGGTTCTACTGTTGAAGTCTGGCATGTTGTGGTCACTCAACTCAGTATGCAGCTGTGCTCCTGCCACTTGGGTTCTTCTTTGTGAGGCAGGGTACAAGTGCTGGGGGCTTCTCTCCAGGCTTCATCAGCGGAAACAGCTCCCGAGGCAGACTGTTTTCTGCAGGAAGTCTTTCAAAGTGCTTTTCATAGAAAGAGCAGGCAGTAGCACAAAAGTACAGTGGTACCTCGATTCATGAACTAAATTCTTTTCACCATTCTGGAAAAGATGGCCACATTTGTATTCATGTGGGAAAGATGCCCACATGAGTGTTTGTCACCTAATGCAGAGTCCACAAACAAAAGCAACAGTTTGCCAAACTATGTTAAAAAAATTCATGAGATAAAGTAATTAAATTGAAGATTTTTCTTATTAATTTTATGTATTTGAAATTTATATAAACTCACTTTTATAAAAAAATTTAATATCTGCTAACATTCAAAATAGCACAGAGTTCTTTTGCTTTCTCGTGGGAATAAAATCAATAACCTTCTACCCTCAATTTTCCTTGTCAAGACAAGTTCTTTCCATTTAAAAAGTCTTGATTTTTAAATCCACAGTCATCTGGTTACGAAAGGCCATCTGGAGTATAAGATTAAGTAGATCCTAGCTTTGGCTGCTGTAGGAATCTGTAAACTCAGCAATACCTCCAGGAAAGCTTTCCTCAGAAATGATGTGCAGTTCATCTGTCGGGCGCATTTAACCTCTAAGCGATGAACAAACAAGGTCAAATCTTTGGATGACACAGGAAATAGTGCAACTAGTCCCTGTAGTTGTTGCAAATAATCATATAGATTAGTGACTTTTCTGAAAAATGAAATATTTTCAAGTGCGTCTATTACTCAATCATCCAAATGCAGGAAAAGGTTTAGGTTAAAAAGTGAAAATTAAAATGTTCACCCTGATGTTCATTGATTTTTTTTTTCCTTCTGAGCTAGTATTGACCCAAATGACATTCTACAAATGCTACCTTAAATTAGGTTAAGCAAGTTGGAAATTATATTTGATTACCTGAATAATTCATTAAAAGGGATAAGCCTAAAAGCCTGCTTTAGTACCACAAACACTGTTTTTATAATAATGTAAGAAATTGAAGCTGGCCACATACACCTTTAAGTTGGAATGAATAACTTTTGTTCTACTAAATTATATACAATACATAACCAACTGATGAACCAAAAGAGAATAATTTGGCTAAGGAAAAGTCATTCCCAGCACTAAAAGGCAATTTAGCATGCATTCATACACAGGAAAGCTTAGAGGGTGAATAGTAATTGAGAAGGTCAGCTTGCAAGCTGGCCGTGCCTACTTGTTTAATTTCAAGACTTGACTTCTATGCAGTTTAAACCTCAAGTCTCTGATGCTCTCGGACTGTCTTTGAATTTAGACAGCATTTTAACTGAGAAAATTACAAATAATTGTATCACTTTATATCTAAAGTATACTAGGTGTGGACAATTCTGTGTACCAAACAAATATGACTTGTTTTAAATGAATAAGCCAACATATCGCATACATTGTGTGTGGGGGGGAGGTGTATCTGTGTTTATATCCATTTGTTTCTGTTTTAGGGGAATGCAAAGGAAGTTGAGGAATGAGAAAAATCTAATAGGATAAAAATATTACTCCCCTTTCTTAAAATATAGATTTAATTTTGACTGAAAACATTTGCTATTAATGAAATGAAACAAAACTCGCAGAAAAAAAAAAACCTTTAAATGTCTCCTTTCTTTTGCTTCTCTGCAGATGATATCTTGGTAATTCTCTCTGAAGGGGAGAGAGAGGCTGTACTGTTTCTTATAAATAGTTTTTAAGGAAAAAAGAAAAGCTGTATCCTCCAACTTTTAAACTCTCTCTTCATAAGATAAGCCTTTATAAAAGTGCCGTAACTCAACTTCTAGCTTCTTTTACTTGTTTTTCAATTCATTGTTTCTTAAGGTGTAAAAAGCACAAAGATGGTAAAAATCCTACAGAGGGACTATGAGATTTGAAGACTTTTTGATTCACAGTTTGGTTCATAATTCCTTATTAAG
>RJWT010022095.1:0-17333 GCA_004365215.1 Cuniculus paca
TTTGAAACTTAAAATAAGGCTTTTTTTTATATATCCAGCAGAATGCCAATAAAATATAGTTCATGACCCACAGACTTGGGCCCTTGACAATCTCAAAGGCTTCATCCATGACCTTGGTGAGTCTCCAAATTCATGAACGTCACCGTGGTGTATAATTTCTTCCATAAAATGCAATAAAGTGAAACTGGAAAAATGTAAGGAGCCCTTTTAGACTCTTAATGGTTCTATAAATATGGGCCCAAGGTAATTTCTAAAGGTATTTAAATAAATTTTGCCGTTAAAATAAACTCCTTACTTCATTACTCTGTATCTTTATCTTATTAATACCATCTTTCCCTGACTCTACAAAGAAAGAAAAATTAACTACAGTGTGGGAATAACTGTGTAGATGTCAATGAGAAGAGAAAAGCTAAGCTGGGCAGGGACAACAAATGCCAGGTGTTGGACATGCTTCACTCACTGGCTGTGTGGCTCACCAGGACTCTCTGTCCTCTATGCAGCCTATTCAGATTTGTGTCTTAGCAAATGACCTCATAACAGGGACCTTTCAGGTCATTCATTGGAGACCATTATCATTCCTAAATATCCAGCTGGCAAATGCCAATGCATTGCTGCATTATAGCTGAGATGAAGTTCTCAGAAGTACAAGAGCTTCTCTGTGTAGCTCTTCTTTTCCTTTCTTTCTTTCTTTCTTTCTTTCTTTCTTTTTTTTTTTTTTTCTGCTGGACTGAGAATGGAATCTAGGGCCTCATGCATGCTGGGAACAGCACTGTACTGTGAAGCAATGCTCCCAACTCCTTTAAATTTCTATCTCATCATCATGAGTCTTTCCTGCCTCTAGTAGCATCACCTACCTGCCTCTGCCAGCACCTTCCATGCTGTTCCACCATTGTTTACTGATGCTGATCTCCCTGGTAAGCCATTTCCTCCTCAGGGGGATGTGATGTTGTCTTGGTTACTTTTTTCTCGTTGCTGAGACAAACACCTGACACCCAAAGTGAAGCAAGGAAAGGTTTATTTAGCTTACAGTTTCAGGAGATTTCAGTCCATGATCAGCTGGCTCCAAGGCAGAGTGGCATGGTACAGGGCAACACTTCAAAGCAGCAGCCAGAGCAAAAGAGAGAACTCAAACCTCTTCTCTACCCTTACCCAGGCCAACCCCACTCCAGGGTGGATGTAGCACTCACAAAATGTCCTTGCCCTCCTTTGTACAGGATGAGGATATTTACAAAGTAAGAACTCTGCTTAGTCTCTTAGTTAAACTTCTGAACTGCTCAAGTTGACACAATGTATCAACCATAACAGATGTCATACCCTGGCGCCCCATCTAGTGTCTGTCCCCAAGGAACTGCTCCATAAATGTTGGATTAACTAAAAGTATTCTCAGAAATCTGATAGAACATCATTCCCCGTGCCTTCCCTATAAGCTTTGTAAGTTGGGTCATTACCTACAATAAGTAGGTGTTTTTGTCCCAACTCTTCTGTACTGTATGTCTTTGCCCTCTCATTCTTTTTCCTTAGTGTGCTTCCCCAATGTTAAGTGATGCCTTTGGTCTTTGACCACTATATGAAATCTGAAGAACTATGTTTTAGGTACCAAGAATTGGAAAAATTCCCGTGACAAGAACTTGATGACAATCATTCCATATGAATAACTTCATTGGAGTTTATTCACAGGGTGCAGCACAAATGCTCCTTTGTACTTTGAGCTTTTGATGTTCTTGGGCATGACAGAGCTCCTTAGTTCCCCAAGCCGGGGCCCTGCAGCAAACTCTCCAGGATATTGGCCCCGGCACTTCTGTCCCGATTACACCCTCAGCTATGGTGACCCTGCATTCTGTCCTTTCAGAGTGATCTCTGACTTTATTTTTCCTATTGATTGACTCATTACTCAATTTGTCAAGTGTGCTTTTTAGAAACGCTGGGTTACAAAGGCCTATTTTCTTGTTGACCTTGGCAAGGAATTTCAGAAACTGTAGAACAGACTATGAAAGCTTGAGGAACTGCCTGTGAAACTTAAAAAACAGAGATAGATTTTGATCTAAGTTAGATGACCTGAAGATAGGCAGGAGGTTAAATGATTCTTCAAGTTTCAAGAGTATAAAATGAAGGATATACTCCTTTTCGGTTGAGAATTCCACTGATCACCATGACTTCTTTTCCAGGCTAAGGGACTCAGCGTCATGTGGACCATGGCAATTGACTCTGGCTGCTTTGCCAAAATCACTTAGCCTAACATGTGCGTGCTGCTTTACATGGCCAATGTTTACAGTCTTATATTGTATTAGACTATGGAAACTACAAATGTGAACACCCTGCTTCCTCAGATGTTCTGTTAAAGGCCCCCTGTTTCTGTCTCTGCTACTTTCCAGGTCATTTACTCTGTCTTTGTCAGGATTTAGTGCACTTTTCTTTCTTTAACCCTATGATCCTGTACATCCTGATTGTCCCCTTAGCTTCTCTCTCTCCTGCTTTCCCCATCTTCTCAGGCAGCATTTCCTAAGGGCCTCTGCTCCTATGCCTGAAGTGCCTCAGGGTGTTTGCCTATGCTATTGATTTTTACCTACTATTTACCTGAATGTCTTCCAGGTTTGTCCGGCTAGCCCAGCATTTCTGCTCAGCTGGAGGCCACCATATCTACCTGCCTGCTAGATGTTTGCATTTGAGTGTGACACCTTCCCCTTCATCTCTGAGCACATGGGGGCTCAGAATTGGGAGAGATAAGCCTAAAAGGGGCCTGAGACCACAGCCTGCAGATCCAGTGTCTAAAAAAGGTAGAGGAGATATAATGAAAAGCTAATGCAGCCTGGCACCCACCTCCTGGCACCCCTGTTTCTGGCTGGAATGTCTTCTCAGGCTTGAAAGCAAACCATCCTGGGTTTCACCTTCGCTTTTGCTATTCTCATCTAGCACATCAAGTCAGAGAAAATTTTGATCATGTTTCTTGCTGTAGAAACCTTCAATGCTGTCTTGTTACCATCAAATATACCACAAATCTGTTAGGTTGGTATTTAGTACTTTATGGCTGGACTCCAGTCAACCCACTTTTCTAACCTTCTTTCCTTCTTTTGTTCACCCAACTTCAGCCCAAGTAGAAATGTGGCTTTCCCTTAGGAGGTCTCTTCCCTGTTTTGGTCAAACCATTTCCTCCTACTGCACGTTCGAATCCCACTCTGTCTCATGACAATTATAATGACAGTGGGGTGTGTGTCATTTAGTTCTTACATACATCTGTGAGGTAGTGTCATTTTCTATTTTACAGATAAAGATGCAATGGTGAAGAGTAAGCGACTTCCCCAAGGTCACGACTGGTAAGTGACAGAGCCAAAAATCCCAGCTCTGTCTGATGACCCTCTGATTCCCATGAGAGTATCTATGAACATAGCACTTACAAATGATCTTTTCTGCCTCTCAGCTTGTGCTCAGAACATACAGTAGACACTGAGTAACTGATACATCTGAATGCATAGAATAATGAGATTTTATAATCGGGTTGTAGAAAGACCAAGAAGAGAGTAAAGGATAAATTCAAGATTTCTAGACCAGTAGCTTAAAGAACAATACCATTGCTAAAGTGAGTCGCATGAGAAGTGGCCAGTTTGGTGGATTGGGCTACTGTGATCTTGATCTTAGGGCACCAAGGGATTAGGTGAAGACGTTTATGGGGCAGCCCCTGATGGACACACATCATTTGACATGTCATTTTCAGCTTACAGGTTAATTTATTCCTTCTTATTTCTTCTTTCTTCCTTGTGTATCCCTTTCCTTCCTCTCCTTTATTTTCTTCCAGAAATATTATTGAGCCTTTTCTTGGTTCCTGGTGTTATGATGATGCTTGCAGATTTTAAATCATATAAGATACTATATGTGGTTCTTACCTTGTTCACAAAATATAATGTAGTTATATGTGTTTCTTGCGAGTGTATTGTCATTGTCTTGAATTTGTGTATCATATTTGATTTGCTTTGGGTTCTAGGTTCTATGCACAGTGCCTGGCACTTGTATTTGCTCAAATGATAATTGTTATGGTTGATACATTGTGTCAACTTGAGAAGTTTAGAAGTTTAACTGAGAGACTCAGCAGGGAGCCAGGGTTCTTACTTTGTAAATATCCTCATCCCCTGCAAAGGAGGGCAAGGAGATTTTGTGAGTGCTACACCTGCCCTGAAAGGAGGTGGGGGTGCTGGGCTGTGTACAGCATAAGAGAGCAGAAGAAGTTTGTTTTCCCCTTTTCTCTCTTTTGCTCTGGCTGCTGCCTTGAATTGTTGCCCCAATGCCATGCCACCCTGCCTTGGAATAAGTTGATTATGGACTGAAATCTACTGAAACTGTAAGCTAAATAAACCTTTCCTTGCTTCACTTTGGGTGTCAGGTGTTTTGTCCCAGCAAGGAGAGAAAAGTAACCAAGACAATAATGAATATAAGGTGGCCTGGTGAGGAGTGAAGGAAAGAGCGCAAGTTACAATGCATATACGAAGTACCTGGGGATCCTACTAATTGCAGATTTTGATTCAGTGCAGTAACATACAGGGTGGGGCCAAGACTAGCAGCATTGGTATTCCAGTTTGAGAAGCATGATGGAGGAGATACTGTTTCAGCAAGTGGCAGGAAGTCTGGTATAGCTACCCATAGCATGTAGGGGCTCAGAGTTGGGAGAAATAAGCCTAAAAGGGGGCCTGGGACCAAAGTCTGCAGATCCAGTGTCTATAAAAGGTAGAGAAGATATAATGAAAAGCTAATGCAAAAAAAAAAGAAAAGAAAGAAAGAAAGAGAAAGAAGAAAAAAAGAAAAGAAAAAGAAAAAGAAAAAGAAAAGAAAAAAAAAGAAAAAAGAAAAATATATCTAGGGCCGGGGATTTAGCTCAGTGGCATAAGCGCCTGCCTGGCAAGTGTGAGGTCACAAGTTCGATCCCCAGTACCAAACAAAACAAAAACAACAACAAACAAACAAACAAGCTTATGCAGCTAGAGTCAGTTACCTGGGTCCTAATTTCAGTTTGGTCAAGTTTTGACTATTTCTTCAATGTCCTTAGGCCTCATTTTCTTTGCTTATCAAATGAGGAGAACTTCATGAGGTCGCTGAGAACATTAAGTGATGTAAAGCACCGGGTATAATGTCTTGTACTGTATACTTTGTGAATGGCAGTAAGCATTGTTATCATTACATGTGGTGGGCAATGTTAGGTGGTAAAAAGCATAATCTCTGCCTATGGGAATTTTCAGAGTGCATGGACCTCCTGGCGATATCCCTCCATTTTCTCTGTTTCATTTTCACCATTGTGTTATGGCTTGTATCTAGATGTCCCCCCAAAGCCTCATGTGCTCGTAGGTGAGGTTTTTGGAGCTGGCTAGAGCTAGTGAGTGTTAATATAGATTAAGGGTGTGTGATAACTAAATTAGTCCACTGATTAGTTTAGCATAATTCTGGGTATTAGTAATGGAAAGGCCCACCCTGGGTGTGGGTGGTACCACCCAATAGGCTTGGAGCCTGGATGGGCTGAAAGGGAAAGGGAAGCTCACTGCTTGCTGCTTTCTGTCTGCCTTGCCGTGGATTGCTTCTTCTCTACCATGCCCCTCTGCCATGCCCCTCTGCCTTGGAGCCAGCTGAGTATGGATTGGAACCTCTACAAACTATGAACTGAAATAATAAACATTTCCTCCTTTAACTTGTGAGTATTGGGTATTTTGTCCCAGTAACGAGAAAAGTAACCAAGAAACACTGTAAATTGGTCACACAGTTTGCAGCCTTAGGTGGAATTATCACTTGCAGGTAGATCCAGGTTTATCAACACGCACAGCAGAAGGTAGTTACCTTCTCTAGATTTGCTACAGCCTCATTTATTTGTCTTCTAGACACTTTCCCTTTTCATTTTTTTCTTACCACACTGTTGGGTTTTCTGCCAAATTCCAACTAATTGGTTCAAGGTGTTTAACCACAATTCCTCCTCCTAGGTCAGAGGGTGAGATTTAGCTTTCAGGTTTGTCTAGCTCAGGGTTGGAACAGTCGGTCAGGGCCCACATATGGCTACAGGTGTCCTTGTTAGCAGGGATGGCTCCTATCCAACTCTTTGCTATGTAGAAGACTCAGCCATCTCTTTGTCCTCTTTTCAGGCCCCATCAATAGGTGACTGGTCTCCAAAATGGTCTTCACTGGAGCAGAGGAAGAAAATACCACTTTCTGTTTTTGCATTATTTTAATGGTTCTTCTAAAACTTTTATTTTCATGTGGTTTATTAATGAATATGTTAGTTTTGTGGTATTGATCTATATCATATAAATCAACAAGCACACCTAAATGACAATCATGGATCTAGACAGTTGAAGTTCTTTCTAGACAGTCTTATCTCCACCCTTTTTTTTTTTTAAACTTCACCCTCAGAATTATTTTTCTGAAACACGATTTTTGTTCTCTGGCCTGTCTAAAGACATTCGTTCAGTCAGTCGCTCATTCACTGGCTGAGCCACTGCTTTGTGTCAGGCGTCCTGTTAAGGGCTGAGAGACACCGATGGATACGACACTGCTCTTGTCCTCATGGAACTCAGGGAAATGGGCTGCTTGTGACCTTTTGCACCTCATTGTGATGAAAATGACCTTGAAATCTGACCCCTTCCTACACTGTAGTCTTAACTCCTCACCCTCCCCACCCACATTTAGCCATATTGACTGTCTTAGCAGTCACTTCATGTGCTTTTAATATTGTCATCCCATACGCATATAAGCTCCCTGAGGGCAGGGGTCATCACCATTTTTTTCAATAATTTATCCCAAATGCTTAACAGTGCCTGGCATTGAATGAATAATGGATGTGTGAATGTCCTGCACATGGCGATTCCCCATTCTTCAGGTCCTTTCTCCATGGAGAGTGTTTACCCTTTAAGTGCCATGGATTCTGTGCAAGTTTAAAGCTGCCTCTTGCCCCTCCATCTAGTACACACTATCCCAGGCATAGTGAGCTCTTTTTCTTTTTCCTTGCTATGTTGATGAGCTTTCCCACTGCTCAGGCAGAACACTCCACAATGGAGACTTAAAGGAAAAAAGGTTTAATTTGGCTCAAGATTTCAGAGGTTCAGTCCAGGGCTGGCTGGTTTGAGGCAGAAATGGCATAGTGGAAGGCTGTAGGGGAGAAAAACTGCTCACTTCATGGTGGCTGGAAAGCAGAACCGGTTGGAAAGAGTACTAATGAAAGATACAGCCTACAAAGGCACACCCTCCCCCCACCCAGTGATCCACCTTCATTTGGGCCCTGCCTCCTAACAGCACCTTCAGCCATGAACACCTGTGAATTATTCCAATGATGATGGTGTACCCACCATCCAATCACCTCCCCAGGAGTCTCAGTGCAGTCAAATTGACAATTAAGCTGCACCATCACACTTGCTGCTGGTTATATTTTTCTGTATTAGTGATTGTCAGGGTGACTTGCAACCTTGTTTGTGTGTCAGTGTCTCCTACTAATGTCTGTGCTCCTCCTAGTATGTATATATCACTGACCTGTATATTTTTCACTCTTGTATCCTACTGCCTTTATCAGGCTAAGTGTTTTATAGTTATTTCAGTAAAGAAAGGGGAATGGCAGAAGCTAACGTCTCATCAAGGCCACTATTCTTACAGAGCTTGCTGTGTAGAGAGGCTGTGAAGTGTGAAGGAAACGGTCAGGCCCTCCTGGCTTTCACCTCAACAACCCTCCTGTTTTGTTGAATTGTGCCCCCTGCAAAGAGATATTGAAATCCTAACTCCCAGTTCTTCAGAATGGATATAGTTTTGTTGCAGATGTAATTAAGATGAGGTCATGGTGTAGAATGTACCTTTAATCCACTCTGACTGCCTCTGAAGAGGCAGACACACAGACATTGAAAGAGACAGAGAGAGACAAAGAGGAGAGGAGAAGAGAAGAGAAAAGAGAGAAAGAGAGAAAGAGTGCCATGCGATGACAGAGACAGAGATTGGAATGATGCCACCAGGGAATGCCAAGGATTGACGGTCATTGCCAGGAGCTAGGAAGCGACAAGGAGAGCTTCTACCCAGAGGCTCAGGGGGAACATACCCCTGCCAGTACCTGGATTTTAAACTTTTATTCTCTAGAGCTGTGATTGACTAAACCGCTGTTGTTTTCAGCCACCTCAGTTGTGGTTCTTTATTACAGCCGACCTTGGAAAACTCTCCTTCCACTAAAGCCACTGACCATTTGGGAGGCTAAGTATTGCTCCTGTTGGTATCGTTGGATTTCTCCTTACTAAGGGCTGCTAAAGGGACCCAGCGACATCCTTTGAGCCTTAGTTAGGCTGGGCACTTGATTGCAAGCTGAACCTGACCTAGAGTTTTGCTCCCAAGACCCAGGGCTCATTCTACTTTCTGGTCCTGGACAGAGTCTCCATCCCTTCCCTGGGATTCCTACCACTAATAACAGGCTTTTGTCTCATTTCCCTGAGTCTCCCACTGCTTTCTCCACATGGTTCTTTCTCCCCTACCCCTAAACTACTTTTTAAAATACAACAACCATGTGTATTAAAGCAATAGTGAGCATTGCAATGTGCCAGAGGCTGGCTTGCTGGAAAATACCTGAAGTGGATCGGTTTCTGGTTAGTGCCATAAGTATTTTTCTGTTGTATAAAAAGCTGACATGAACAACCAGGAAAACATGAAGAATGAAAGTTGGGATTCTACTGGTTTTCTTCCTCTTGGTATTGGAGATTGGCTTTATATATGCTAGGCAATAGTTCAGTGGTGGGCCAAAAAGTAGCATGGGTTTCTTTAAATGGGGAGTTGTTGGCTCTTAGCTGGTCAGCCTTTGTGAGGAAAGATTGCATCTCAGAATTGCCAGGGCTGAGGTCAAACTTTATCATCCTGTCAAAATTTCTCAGTGTAGGATTAGCTAACAAGCCTTTAATCATCTGTTTGGATTCAAGCATTCCAATTAAAACTGAAAATTTCTACTAAATCATGGGATAGTATATGGCATTTTTATAAAACTAGCCCAGTTTGGTGACTGATAAGAAGTGACTATCCTAGTTATGGAATATTGAGCCCTGATATAAAACATGCTATGAAAGGAATGGAGTAGTGAAAATTAAAGTATAGCACAACAAAGTTTCTCACTGGATAAGTAAAATAAAATAAAATAAAATACAACAGCCTATAATAATCTTTAAAAAATTCCAATAAGATCATGTCATTTATTCTAGAAAAGCATTTCAATGACTTCCTACTGCTCTGGGGAGCCTGTTCTCAGTTTGGCCAGGGCTATCGTTGTGCCAAGATGATTCATGCTCTGGCTTCTGGCTGCCTTTCCTGCCTCTGTCTTTTCTGTTCCATCTGTACAGTTTCCTTTTTTCATGTCACCTATCATCTTAATCACTGTTCTATTGCTGGGACAAAGTACCTGACACCTGCAATTTAAAGAATGAGATGCTTATTTGGTCCATGGTTTCAGAGATTTCATTCCGTGGCCAGTTGGCTCCAAGGCAGGAATGGCACAGTGAAAGGGCCTTGTCTTAGTTACTTTCTCTCATTGCTGAGACAAAATATCTGACACCCAAAATTAAGGAAGGAAAGGTTTATTTAGCTCACAGTTTGTGGAGGTTTCAGTCCATAATCAGCTGACTCGAAGGCAGAGTGGCATGGCAGAGGAGCAACAGTTTATGACAGTAGAAGACAGCAAAATCAACAACAGCAAAAAGAGAGGAGTGTGAGAGAAAGATCTTTCTGTCCCTTATATTGTATGCAGGCTACCCACCCTCAGGTGAGTGTAGCACTCACACCCATAATCCCAGCATTGAACCATGAATCAATCACAGACTCTAGAAGCCTGCCCCCATGACTGCATGAGGTTTTGGGAGGACATCTAGACACAAACCATAATAGGCTTGGAGCAGAAAATCTACTCAACCTGTAGCAGGCAGGAAAAGGGGAGAAGGGGAGAGGAGAGGAGGAGAGAGCAGAGGAGAAAGAGGAGAAAAGGAACCAGTGACAGTAGACCTTCCTTGTGACCCACCTCTTCTAACCTGGCCCCACTTCCTAACAGCCCATTCAGCTGTGAACTCATCACTGACAAGTATAGCACCCCCATGGTTCAATTACCTTCTAAAAACTTCTACTCTGAACACGAGAGGGATATTCAAAATCTAAACCCATCATGTGAATAATTAATTGTTTCTCTGATTGCTAGATTATAAACTCCATGAGTGTAGGAAGTATATTTGTCTTTGCTGTTTCTTCAACCCCCAGAACAATGCCAAATACCTAAGGGTTATTCAAAAAATACTCAATATATTAACCATTATTAATTTCATATTATCTTGTTTTGAAATTCTGTATCATTGTTTTTTTTTTTCTCTTTAAAATAAAAAAAATACTCGTTTAATAAGTGAATGAGTTTGGGACCTTGTCTTGGTAATCTGGCTGGTATCCAGTGTTTCTAGTGATGCTGCCCTACCCACCCCTCCACCTTGGGCTGCCACTAGAATCCTGAATTCCACTTTGGTGCTTGAACGCTGTTATTTGCTCTCAGACTTGCCTCTTACTGACTACCTTCTTGCTGCTGCTGAATTTATTACTGTTCTGCCCTGTGCTGGGACACAATTATCATTCCATCTTGAAAGCTATGGTGCTGAAGCCAGGCCCTCTTGACACTGTGTTATACTTGTGAGCACTGTGTTATATCTGCTTTGAGATCCCCACGGATATTAGTTAGGGTTCTCTAGAGGAACAGATTCAATATAAAGTACATATATGATTACACATGGGACTTATGAGGTAAGCTTACAGGATCAGAATCAGAGAAGTCCTAGTGGCTGGCTGCCAGATCAGACACAGAGGAATGGAAAATGCCTATCTTCAGTCTGGATAGCCAGAGGATGCCGTAGCAGTTGAGAGTTGGACACCTTGAAGCTCACCGCAGGGTCACGGGTCCAAGTCTGTGTGGGAAAAGCAAAGAGTCTACATAGAAAGGCTGAAGAATCTGTGCTGGAAGAACTGGAGACCAATATTCAAAGGCAGTGGTGAAGGCTGGAGCTCCAAGAAAAAGGAAGTCTTCTTTCTTCTTTCCCTTTTTATTGTGTCCAGCCTACAAACCTATTGGGTGGTGCCACTCACACCAGGGATGAGTCTTCCCCCCTGTTTGCTGGCCTACATGTCAATCACCCACAGACATTCCCAGAGATTTACTAATCTGCTAGGCGGTTGTTACTCCAGTCAAGTTGATATATTACAATTAATGATCACACCACATTAGTTCCAGGTCCCATCCTCCTGCACTGTCCCGCCTACATTTGTGGGGACAAATGTCTGGAGCTATGACAGGCAGATTTGATACACTAGTGACAGGATCATTAGGGATTGTTTGGGGGATGCTACTTGTGCTGTGTTTACTTAATATTCAACACAGTCCTTGGTCCAGGCTAAATAAACACAGTGAGTGCAGAAATCTTTGAGAGCATTTACCATCCGAATAGGTAGTTATTTTTATTATTGCTGGGAATAACATTGATTTATGAATAGAAAATAAACTGAAATCATATTATAATAGAGGAAATAAACAGTATAGGAAGAAAATAATACAAAAGTAAAGGAGAAAACCTGAGAATCTCTTTAAATTGAGTATTGTGTCTACTTAAATAGAAACTAATTTTGTCTCTGTCGTTCAATAAGTATCACACACCCTGGAGGCCAAACAATGTTAGTATTTGCACTCCTTGAAGCAGCTGGAAATAACACCCACCATCCCGTACCAACATGAGACGACTGTTGAGCAGGCCACATGTCATAACTCCATTTCACAAACCCTCCATGGAGCCGGATGGAGAAAGCATTGCTGTTTCCCTAATATGTTCAGAGCACAATTGATTGCATCTTGAAATAGGCCCACAGCCTGGCACTGGTAGCTTTATTGGAAAGTTCTGTCTCTGAGGCTTTGTGTCTTTCAGTTAACAAAAGCCTTGTAGTGGTATTAACGCCTCTGGCCTTTGGCAGGTTGTAGGGATTCTTTGAGCCTCAGTTTACCTGTTTGTATTTGTAACTAAAAAAAGATTATCTTTGTGGCTGTCTCCAGATCACCACCTGTTTTTGTCTTAGGAAACACTTTGATAACTACCTGGAACGGAAGATGAACATTTGGTGATGAAGAATTCAAGACCT
Organism: Cuniculus paca; assembly: GCA_004365215.1. Classification (NCBI taxonomy): domain Eukaryota; kingdom Metazoa; phylum Chordata; class Mammalia; order Rodentia; family Cuniculidae; genus Cuniculus; species Cuniculus paca. Next base: position 12,133 of record RJWT010022095.1, read on the forward strand.
GGTAAAAAGATACTCATTGGCTCTTCCATAGAAATGAATATGAATTTGATGGATTGGGAAAGAATACAGCAAAGAGAAGACCAGGGAAAGAGTAGAGAATCGCTGACCCATTGCATTAGTTAGCTTACTGTTATTATGACAAGTAGCTGAGATCATTAACTTACAAACAGAAAAGGTTTATTTTGCCTCACAGTCTTGGAGATTTCAGTTCACATTCAAATGGCCCTGTTGCTCTTGTACATTATGGCAGGAGCATGTGGTGGAGCAAAACTATTCATCTTATGGCCAGGGAGGAAAAGAGAAAGACAGAGACCACTGTTCCATGGCCCACTCCAAGGGCATGTCCCTGGTCAAAGAATCTTCATTAGTCCCCTCACCCCTTTTTTATGTTTTATTTGCTTGCTTGTCTTGAAATGGGGTCTTGCTATGTAGTCCTAGCAAGCTTTAAGCTCTTGATCTCCCTGCCTCAGCCTCCTGAATGCTGGGATTACAGGTATGTGCCACCATGCCATGTAAGAGGGCCTATCTCTTACAGTTTTCACCACCTCCCGGTAGCACCAAATGAGAGACCAAGCTTCTAACACATGGGTCTTTGGAGGATACTCAAGATCCAAATCATAACTTGTATCAAATGGACAGGAGATCATCCAGGAAGGATCTTATGATCAGTTTTAAGGAATTTATATTTTTCTTTCATGTAAAAACCCTACTCTTCTGTGTCTCCAAACTTTAAACACAGTCTTCTTTATATACAAAGCCCCCACTCCCTGTGCGTGCATGTGTGTGTGTGTGTGTGTGTGTGTGCGTGTGCGTGTGCGTGTGTGTGTGTGTGTGATTAAAGACCAGAACTGAGTTCCATGTCTGGGTCAATTCTAGGACAAAGAGGTAGGAATAACTGTGGCTCATAAAGGAGAGCAAGAGTTGAGAAGGAACATGAAATCAGAATCAAGGGAGCTATGGAACATAAATCCCTGGAACTGGAAGTTTTAGAACAATGAATGGATTTTTCTGGGGACATTGGATGGACAGTTGAACCAAACCAGTTCTCTAAAGGAGAAGGAAGATCTGAGTCCAACCTGATCAACACAAAATGAGGTAAACAAAACATAAGAGCAGAAATCCTTGTGAGCCCTTCTGATTGGAATAAGTAATTATTCATGCTACTGCTGAAAATGGCCTTGACCTGATTACCTCATATGATTGTCCTAAGAGGCATAATGCATGTAAAAGTTTTATCAATGCCAGATATTGTTCCTATTTTAAAGGGAATGAAACCCTCTCTGCCTGTGTCCCCAAACTTTGTGTCTTAATTCCAAATCGGGGAAGCACTGCACAAAGTTGATTGTTCTTCTTGGTCTTTGGAGGTCAAGGACCATCCAGTAGTTCAGCATCTTCCAGAACATACTGTGGTGATAGTAGAAATAAATGCAAAGCTGAGAAATTTGGCAGAAATCTAAAGAGAATGAGCATATTCCAGCTTGAAAAGGAGGAAATTAAAATATGACAGCAAACAAACAAATCAATGGAAGTAAATTTGGCTCCTTTTCTGGATGATAGAGACTGATGGAACCCGAGCATGGGGAACCCAAAGGCCCTTTCAAAGTAAGGAATAGAGACAAAAGTAAGCAAGATGTTATGGTTGATACATTGTGTCAACTTGAGCAGTTCAGAAGTTTAACTGAGAGACTCAGCAGGGAACCAGGGTTCTTACTTTGTAAATATCCTCATCCTGTACAAAGGAGGGCAAGGACATTTTGTGAGTGTTACACCCACCCTGAAGGAGGGGGTGGCTGGTGTATAATTTGACTGTAGAGAAGAAGCTTGCATTTTGCTCTTTTGCTCTGGCTGCTGCCTTGAAGTGCTGTCCCTGTGCCGTGCCACCTTGCCTTGGACCCAGCTGATTATGGACTGAAATCTCCAGAAACTGTGAGCTAAATAAACCTTTCTTTGCTTCACTTTGGTTTCAGGTGTTTGTCTCAGCAATGAAGGAAAAATAACCAAAACAGAATTATCTTCTCTGTCCCCAAGTTTTATAGAGATGTCGGAAGAATTGAGTAGAAGTTTAAAGCAGTGATAACTGAACAGAAATTAGAAAACCAAAGGACAGACTGGGGAAGTTGGTGTGATAAGATACAAGTGAAACAGGAAAGAAGGGACCAATCTGAGGCCCAGTAGACTAGACTGATGACCTTCAACATCCCTTATTTGGAAGAAATCATCCTGGTGGAACTAATAGGGTAAGTCTTGGAGATTAGATGACTGCTAAAATGTGATTTGGGAAGGGCTCACCGGGCTGTTGGACTCTCTGATTATACCTACTAAATTTTTATTCAAGTACCCTCTCTTTTCCATTTTACCAGCATTTAGGGAGAGAAGAAAAGAAAATGAAGTGCTTGGCTGGAGGTAAAAGCAATGCCCAGAAGGTCTAAGGGTCAGAGCAGCAAATGGTTCCTGAAGGGCCAGGGAGACTTTCAGTACTTTATCCGCTGTGGGAGTCAGCAGGGGCAGACGATTCAGAAGCACAGGGAGGACACATAGACGCCATTAATTTTGACTTCTTTTAGGCAGGGATGGACAACTGTGGCATACACTCAAAGGAGCAGATGGGGTGCATTGCTGGAGAATAAGCCAGGCTGGGAGTGGATCCAGCTTCTCTGTTGCTAGCTCGCGCCACAGTCCTGGAAAAGTAATTTATCCTATCTAGGCTTCAGTTTCCTCATCAGAATAATCGGGTCAATCACATCCTTCTTGGTGTCTCAAACAGACTGTCGAATTCATAAATGCTTTGATATGGTGAGGCTCTGAGCACGTATAGATTCTATGAGGCAATTTTGAGTAGGAAAGATGATGCATATTTTTGGGAACACTTTCAGTCTCCTCTGGGGTACATCTCAGGAAAGTGGTGACTAAAGGCCTCTTGATCACTAATTTATGAAGGGTGTACCTTGTCCACATGCCAGGCACAGTACTAGGCATTGGAAGTTCAAAGATGCGGTGAACACTATTCTCGCTCTGTGGGAGCCCACAGTGTAGGAAGAGAGTGGTAATTAGGATAGAAGGTGAAGTCCTGTAGTCCAAGTCCTAAGAGAGTGCTGTAGGGAAGCTAGGAGTGATGGGGAAGAGGAGCTTGCAGCAGAAAGGGAAAGTGAAGGAAGACTAGGAGTTTTTCAAGGAGAGGGTAAGAAAAGAAAGTGCTCAGAGGAAGATGTGAGCAAGGGCAAGAGCCGGAGAGATGCTTTTGCAGTTAGGAGTAAAAGAAGGCTGCTGAAGGTAATGCCTGAACTAAGGGTATAGAATGGGGAAAGATAAAGGGTATCACAGGATGAGTCATTTGAAACCAGATCAGTTAAAGGAATTGAGATATGGAGAAGCAATGGGATTTGATCACATTAACTTTCTTGGGATAAAATCTCATGTGGTCATGATGAATTATGATTTTTATATATTATTAGATTGGATTTGCTAAAATTGAGTAATGATGTTTTGTGTTTATTTTCTGTAGGTTTTTTTTTATTGTGGTGTTATTGTTTGGTCTTTATAGTATCATGATAGCATTGGCCTCACGGAATAAATTGGAAGTGTTGTCTCCTTATGCAGTAGTGGTTTTCTACTACTGCAACAAATTATCACAAAATTAGGGACATAAAACAAGAAGTTGTATTATCTTACAATTATTGAGATCAAAATTCTAAACCGAGTTTTTTTTTTTTTTGCTAAACTCAAGATATTATCCAGACTGGATCCTTTCTGGAGACTCTAGGAGAGAATTTGTTTCCATGCTTTTCTCTACTTCTAGAAGCTGCCTCAATTCCTTGGCTCATGGTCTTTTTCTCTATCTTAAAAGCCAGCCAACGTAGGTAGCATTTTTCCAATATCTCATTCATTCTGGCTCCTTCCTTCCCTATGGAGACCCCTGTGATTACACTGCATGCTTCTCCACCTCCTCCCATAATGCAGGATAATTCCCCATCTCAATATCTCTAACTGAATCTTATTTACAAAGTCCTCTTTTCCACGTAAGGCCACACATGCATAGGTTCCAGGTATTAGGACAGGGGTGTTTGTGCAAGACCATTATTTTGCTATTCTTCAGCTTTGGGAAAGAATTTTCCCAGAATTGGTAGTATTTTTTTCCATGAATATTTGGTGGTATTTTCCAGTGAAGTCATCTGGGCCTGGAATATTCTTTCCAGAAGGATTTTTAGCTGCAAATGTAATTTTTTAAAACAGCTACTGTATAAGATTGTTCAGGTTGTCTATTTCTTTTTGAGAGTGCTTTGATAGTTTATGCCTTTTAGTGAATTTGTACCATGTTATCCAAGTTCCCTGAATTTATTGGCTTAAAATTATTTATAATATTTCCTTGTGATCTTTTAAATTCTCTACTATCTGTTCTGATATCCACTCTCATTTCTATTAGTGAGTCTTTTTCTTTTTAAATTTATAATCAATCAATCTGTTTAGAAGTTTATGCACTTTACTGACATTTTTAAAAAATTAGCTTTTGTTTTTATTTTTTCTCTGTTGTTATTCCTTTACTTTACTGATATAGGTTCTAATTATTTTCTTTTTCTTTTTTCATATACAAGGTTGCATTTAATGGTATGTGATTTACATCTCGTAAAGCTTTAAACAAATACCTATTAGGCAAGTTGACAATGATCTCTTATTTTTTAAATTTACACTTCATTATATGACAAAATATTTCTTCAGAAATTTTTAAGTAATTTGTATTTCTTTTAATTTTTTATTGGTACATATTTACAGTACATAATGATACATTCATCATGGGGAGGTGGTACATGTACATTACACATCTTAATCTTTTTACTTCTTCTCTTTCTCCCCTCCTCTTTTTTCCTCTTTTACTTGGTTTAATTTGTTCATTTACTAGTTTCTTAAGATGGAAGCCTAGGTCATTATTATCTTTCTGGTTTTCTGATAGAAGTGTTTAATGTTATGTATTTTCCTCAAAGCACTGTTTTCATTGTGTTTCATAAACTTGGTTGCATTTTGTTTTAATTTTCTTTCAGTTCAAAGTACTTCCTATTGTCCCTTGTGATTTCTTCTTTAATTCACAGCTTACTTCTAGGCGTGTTGTTTAACTACTAAATTTTGGGGGAGTTCTAGGTTGATTTTAGTTTTGGCACTTCAAGGATGCTGCTCCGTTTTGCCTAGGTTACATTGTCTCCTGTTATCCT
>RJWT010022096.1:0-17309 GCA_004365215.1 Cuniculus paca
TTTTTTTAATTTTTTTAAAACTAGGGACTAAAGAAAATGGCACACTTAAAATATCATGGTGGGGAGGGGGGAAGCTACAAGGGTCTGAAAATGTAACCCCTCCCCAATAGGAAACTACACAGTGACTTACTATATGGTAAATATATGTGTGAGTCTGAACCTCAGTATCAGGCAGGACCTCTCAGAGTCACCACAGAATCCAGGCACTTCTATGTTTTTGAAATTCCAAATACATTAAAAAAATTTTTATAGGAACACAGAAAAAAGCAAGGCTAGAATGAAGCCAAAACTGTATAGTTTATTTTAAATGACTACATTCATCCCTCAGATGGAAATAATGTCAGAAATCTAAAATGGAGGCTTATAAGTCTTTTGTGACCCTGTTGTCCTTAGATTTTGGTATTGTTTTAGAGGGGCAGAAAAATCAATACAAGATCAATGCAGACAACACATGACAGGAAAACTAAGGTCTTAAAAGCTAAATGTTAAGGTTAAACTGATAAAATGAGAAGCTTAAGAGGCATGTTTTACATGACCCACAGTTTTTAATGTTTTTGTCTCTCTGCCAAGATTTCAAGTTCTGGAGATGTCATGTGAAAATTCAGACTGTCTTTTTTTCTATTATTTTTTCAACACATTAATTGATTCACTGAGTCACTTATGAGCAATGGCTATGTTAAGATACTTCCCATAGCAATGTACAAAAGACCACCATCTCTGACCTCATATTACCACTCAGTGGGGATAGTTCTGGAATTTCAGTGGTATCACATGCTGCCCTTCCCAGCTCACTTCTCTCATTTAGCTTCCCTATCTAGCCCCCATGGATTTACTCACTCTAAGAAAAGAAGAGAAAAAGTATACTTAAGTTTGATATGTTCTCTGATTATGCAAGTAAGAGCAATCTAAGAGCTAAGAACACTACAAACAAATTTTATTTGACTGAAGAAATGGAGAAGTGAACAGGAAAAAAGAAAAGACTCCATTGAAATGTGGGGAGATTACCAAGTCACTTTTGTAAAAGTGCTACTAAATTACTTTACTCATATCTGTGTTGAATAGGTATCTTGAAAACCCAAAACAATTAAATATGTCATATGAACATTAATGTGTTTGGATATAAGGGTTAAGAGAGTCAGATTAATCAGCCAAAAATGGCACAGTAAATACCTGATAGGAACAAAGCTTGATAGGGCTAAGTAAATAAGGAATAATGGTTTATAAAATTTGCATAAGTACAAATATTACCCTGGTGACTAACTGAAACAGTAAGAGAAGTTAGGTTAGATGCTCTCTCTATGAACAAGAAAACCTTCTTCCTAAAAAGCAAAAGCAATTAGCAGAAGATTGTTTGATCAGCATGGGGAATACTGTTACATATTATATTTTATCCTACTATATTTTGCTACATATTTTGCATGGATGCTCTCTCTACACAAGAAAACCAGTGGTTGAAAACAGAAGTTTTGTGGTGTTGAAATTAGATGGCAAAATTTGCCCTTTCCATGAGCCAGTGGAAGCCATGCAAGTACCAGGAGGAAAAACAAGAAGCCAATTTGCCCTTCCCATGAGCTAATAGGCACACAGGATGGGAGAAAAGAACATTGCCATCCCATCCCCCACCCACGAAAGCAATCAGCCGATTCTGAGGAACACAGGCTAAGTTGTTAGCAACTGAGGTACAAAAACAACTTAATGCTTGTATTGTTTGATTGACTTTGCAGGCCTAGAACCAGTAGTCAGAGCATCTAGTGGGAGAATAACCATATGCAACAGAGGAAATATGGGAGATTTCCTTCTGTCTTGTTTTTGAAATCCAAAATTGTTCTCACTGTTTTAATTCTGCTTTATTATTTTGTTTTCTTCAATGATCTGTTTTGATTGGTTTTATTCTGTTTTGTTTTGTTTGATTTTATTATGCCTGATGGTGTGGACAGCAATTTTGAAGACAACAAGAGGTATTATGGTACTCATTGTTGATTTCTTATTATCCTGTTTTGAAATCCTGGATCATTTTCACTGTTTTGTTTTGATTGGCTTTATTCTGTTTTGTTTTGTTTTGTTCTCTTTAAAATAAAATTTTTAAAAAAGAAAGAAATAGATGGCAATGTGGAAATTAGAAGGTTTACAGAAACTTGAGGGGAAAGCAAAAAATACTCTGCTAGAAAATAAACACTTAAACCAGGCGTGGTGGCACATGCCTGTAATCCCAGCACTTGGGAGGCTGAGTCAAGAGGATCATTGTGAGTTCGAGACCAACCTGGGCTACAAAGAAAGCTCAAGGCCAGCCGGAACAGCACAGTGAGACCCTGTCTCAAAAAGACAAAAAAAAAGTAAACACTTTTCAGTATGTACTCAACAAAGACCAAAAGCAATGAACATAACTGAGTACAGAAATAAAGCATCATCTCTGGAAAGCAGCCCTCCCCCGGTACTTACACCACCTCAGACCAATAAGAACAGCCTCAGATAAACACAGTAGGATAAAATATAATATGTAACAGTATTCTCCATGCTGATCAAACAATATTCTGCTAATTGCTTTTGCTTCTTAGGAAGATCTATTTTGGAGGACATTAAATCATTATAGACTTTATTACCCTGATACCAAAACCAGAGAAAGATCCAACCAAAAAAGAGAACTACAGGCCAGTCTTCCTAATGAACATAAACGCAAAAATTCTCGGAAGCATACTGGCAAACAGAATGCAGCAAATCACCAACAAGATTATGAACTATGACCAAGTAAAATTCATCCCAGGGATGTAGGGATGGTTCAACATACTTTTCAAACCAATAAATGTAATGTACCACATTAACAGAAACAAAGGTTTTTAAAAACTACATGATCACCTCAATAGATGCAGAAAAACATTTGATCAAGTGCAGCACCCATTCACAATTTTTAAAACCCTACAGAAAATTGGAATACTCAGTCTTTATCTCAATCTGATAAAAGCTACCTCTGACAAACCAACAACCATAATCACTAAATAGACAAAACCTGAAAGCTTTCACTTAAAAATCAGGAACAAGACAAGGATGTCCACTGTCACCACTGCTGCTCAATATAGTTCTGGACATATTAATCAGAATAAATAGACAAGAGAAAGAAATAAAAGGATTAAGGATAGGAAAGGAAAAAATTAAGTTATCACTATTTGCAGATGACATTATACTCTAAGTGGGAGACCACAAAAACTCCACCAAAAGACTTCTAGATTTAATAACCAAATTCAGTAGCACAGCAGGATACAAAGTCAACACTAGAAATTATCAATAGCCTTCCTGTACACTAATAACAAACTCTCTGAGAGAGAAGTTAGGGAAACAATACCTTTCACAGTAGCATCCAAAACAATGATATACTTAGGAATCAATCTAAGGAAAAAAGTAAAAGACCTCTACACTGAAAAAGGAGAATGAAAACCATATCAGTAAATGAAAAGATATCCCTTATTCTTGAGTAGGAAGAACCAATAGAGTGAAACTGAACTCCAACAGCATATCTCACAGAATTAGAGAAAACGTTCCTAAAATTCATTTGGAACCAGAAGAAACCTAAGATAACAACAGCAATTCTAAGGGCTGGGGATCTAGCTCAGCGGTCTAAGTGCCTGCCCGGCAAGCACAAGGTCATGAGTTCAATCCCCGGTGCCGCAAAAAAAACAGCAATTCTGGGCAACAAAGGCAAGGGAGGGGGCATCACAATCCATAACTTGAAACTATACCACAAAGCTGCTGTTACAAAAACAACATGGTACCAACAGAAACAGACTTGAGGATCAATGGAACAGATCAGAAAATGTAGAAACAACTCCAGACACACTCAGCCACCTTATCATTGACAAAGGGCCAAACATGTTCACTGAAAGAAAGATAGTCTCTTTAATAAGTGGTACTGGAAAAACTGGTTTTCTGCATGCAGAAGATTAAAACTAGACCCATATCTCTCACCATACACCAAAGTAAAATCAAAATGAATCAAAGATCTAAATGTTCAAAAAGAAACACTAAATTTGCTGTAAGGTAGAATAGGTAGAACTCTTGAAGACATTAGTGCAAGTGAAGATTTTATGGAAAAAAACTCTGATTATACAGGAACTATCACAAAGAATCACAACTGGGATTTCAACTTATTGAAAAGCTTTTTCACCACAAGAGAAACCACCAACAGAGTGAAGAGACAATCCACAATGTGGAAAAAGATTTTGCCAGCTGTTTTTCAGACAAAGGACTAATATCTAGAATATACAAAGAATTCAAAAAAATCAGACTCCCCCAAATTTAAAGACCCAATCCAAAAATAGGCATCTAAAATGAATATATGATTCTCAGGTAAAGAAGTAGAACACCAAATAAATAAATGGAAAAATATTCAACATCACTAGTCATTTCAGAGATACAAATTAAAACAATGCTGAGATTCCAACTCACTCCAGAAAGAATGGCTGTTATACAGATATCAACCAATAACAAATGCTGGGGCAGGACTCTGGAAAAAATGAACCTTTCTCTACTGTTGGTGAGAGTGTAGACTGGTGTAACCAATATAGAAATCAGTGTAGTGATTCCTCATAAAAAAAAAACTAGAGGTTCCACTCGAACCAGCTATTCTCCTTCTTGGTACCTTTTTGAAAGAAATAAAAGAATCATACCACAGTGACATGTACACACATGTTTACAGCAGCACAGTTTGTAATCACTAAATCTTGGAAGCAGCCCAAATGTCCATCAACTGAGGAATGGATAAAGGAGATTGGAGTTTTTTATATAATGGAGTACTAGCCATAAATAAGATAAACTTGAGAGATTTCTAAGTAAATGGATGAACCTTGAGACTATACTCTTAAGTGAAATAAATTGAACACACATGTGGAAATATCACATTGTTTCTCTGGTGTGAGAAACCAAAAGTATAAATAATAGACATTGTAAAATAGGAAGAAAATTTTCAAATGAGAAGAGGACTAGGGAGGGGATAGAGGGAAAGGAAGAAAGGGAAAAGAAAAAATGAGAAAAGATGTAAAAATGAAAACAAAGTGTTTATAAATAAGGAGAGGAAGGGGGATTGAAGGAAGGATAAGGGAAAGGGAAAAATAACCAAGAAATATGTTCAGTAAAACTCCCTATGATGAATGTGATCATTATGTATACTTAAAATGTACTAATAAGCTTAATTTTAAAAATCTTTATAGGTTTTATCACTTAAGGTAAATTAATAAGTTGATGTAATTATAAATTAGTATCTTGTGAGTCTTATAGATAAATACACACTATTCAGTGCTAGACTATTCAGAGAATTCTGTTTCAGACCCATAAGAATATGACTTTGAAACATACATAATAATAATTACTATTAGTATTATTATTGAAATCTCTACAATAAGCTATTTGGGGAGTCTGGATGTCCACCCAAAGCCTTATGCAGTCATGGGGAGCAAGTTTTCTGGGCAACTGAATCTAGTGCTTGTGACTGGATCATTGTCTGGTACTTGGATTGAGGGTATGAATGTTACACTCACCCTCAGGCAGGTAACTTGCATACAGCATAAGGGATGGAAAGAGCCTTGCTCCCCCTCTCCTTGACTGTTGCTTTTGCTGTCTTCTGCTGCCATGAACTGTTGCCCCTCTTCCACACCACCCTGCCTGAGAGTCAGCTGATTACAGATTAAAACCTTCACAAACTGTGAGCTAAATAAACCTTTCCCCTTTAATTCTGGGTGTTGGGTATTTTGTCTCAGCAATAAGAGAAAAGTACCTAAAACACAATTTGGTACTAGGAGTGGGGTCATTCCTGTGACAATACCAGACCATGTGGTTCAGAAGACATTGGGAATGGCTTGTGGGAAGAGTTTGCAAAGGTTAGGAAATGCTGGCTGAAAAAGTAGAGCTGAAATGCCTTAGGCTGTTCTGTATGTGAGATTCTGGTCAGAGTTCAGAAGACCAGAAGGCCTATAGAAATCCTGCTGGTAAGACTAGGCTCAGAGGTTCCTGCTGGGAAGAACAATTGTATTGGCTGTCAGACTCTAGATGATATGTGTTATGGCCTGGCAGAAAATTTGTCTGCATTTTGCTTGTAACCAGAGACTTTGCATGAAACTGAGATTAAGGGTGGTGGACTAATCTTGTAGAAGAAATTCCAAGGCAGTTCAATGTTGAGGCAGTGGCATAGATACTGTTAAGGGCTTTTGACCAGCTCTGTGTTGAGAATCAAGAACAAAGAGTCCAACAGAATGACTGAAAATGTTATGAGTTTGGCCAGAAAAGACACTCCAGTTAAGCTGTGGACTGTAAAGACAGGGAAAAGATCTGGATTGCCAAGAAAGAATAGAGGAATATAAAAGATGGTCCAAGGACATAACAAACAGTGAGACTCCACCCTTTAGAGCCTCAAAACTGCAAAAGTGAAAGATTTTGCTTCAAAAATATAGTCCAGAGTACCATGTTCCAGAATGGGAGTGGCTGAACCATGTTCTAGAATGGTGGCAGCATAGAGAAATTGCTCCTCAGAATTGGATTCAGAGTGCCCAGTAATCTAGGCACTCGACCCCTACAGTCAAAAGAGAGGGAAGTCTGGCTACTGCTGGCAGCAGGCCTTAGCATAATCCACATGGTGCTGGTTTTAGGCACATGAAGAATGCAAGAGTTGTGGGGTCAGGAAGGCTTCCAACTAGATTTCAGAAGGCCTGGGTGGGAGGTCCAACACTGTTCCTGAGAGGGCAGTGTGTGAAGTTGTGAGTATGAAGCCAAAGGTGCAGTGGAGACCCCAGAAATTTAGAAAATCCAAGAATGTGAATTGTCTGAGGAAAACTGTGAGGAAGGAGCACAGTGGGCCCAAGAGGGAAGCCATAGGAGCTACAATCACTGGACATCCTTTAGGGGCAAAACCACCAAAACCTTTTGGAGTTCACATCTTGCCACAGATTGCCTGGTATGCTGCACATGGAACTACAGGACATAATGTTTTTCTTGTTGGATTTTGGACTGGCTTGGGTCCCATTCCTTTGTATCCTGTTTGTAACTTTTGGAATGGAAATGTCTGTCTTGTGCCTTTGAATGCTGGAAGTATTCACCTATCTTTTCATTTGCACAGGGGCTCACAGCTAAAAGTTTGCCTTAAATCTCAGACACTTGGGACTTAGAATTCACAGCAATGCTGAAACTGTCAGGAATTTGGCAACTCTTAGAGATGGACTAAATACCTTTTGCATAAATGGATGTGCCTGCATCTTTGGGAGGCCAGGGGTGGAAAGTTATGGTTTTTGTCTGGATGTCATCCCACAGCTTCATGCAGTCATGGGGGCTAGATTTTCAGATACAACTGAATCTAGATTTTGTGATTGGTTCATCGCTAGTGCTGGGACTCGGGGTGTGAGTGCTACACTTGCCCTTGGATGGATAGACTGCATACAGAATAAGGGATGGAAAGAGCCTTGTTCCACCTCTTCTCAGCTGTTGCTTTTGCTGTCTTCTGCCACCATGAACTGTTGCCTCTCTACCATGCCTCCCTGCCTTGGAGCTGGCTGATTATGAATTGAAACCTCCACAAACTGTGGCTAAATAAACCTCTCCTCCTTAACTTTCGGTGCTGGGTATTTTGTCTCAGCAACAAGAGAAAAGCAACTAAGGCACTGTTTATAGGTTAATGCACAGGACATAGTAAAGAATAGATACTATGCCTCTTAAGGCTTGTTAAAGAGAAAGGGCATACAATAGTGACACTTTTCTAAGAAGCCTTATCAATACCATGACTAACCACCAAAATGCTAGGAAGACAACAAATCAAAGTAAGAATTACATATTCAGAACATACTTGTTGGGCAAAGGAGGCAGAAGGCACCAGAAAGATACTGGATGAAAATTATAAAAATAAGGAATCAATCTAAACTTAGATATGTTCCTCATCGAAACCCTTCAAATTGTAAAATAGGTGTTGGAGGGAGCTATGGATGCAGCACAGGGTGGAGTCTTTATTTGCCTGGCCTGTGAAGCTGAGGTTCAGTCCTCAGCACTGCAAATAAAAAAAGAATTACAGATAGAGAAAATGTTCCTTTATTAGAAATAGAAAATAACAACCTAGCTTGTGGTATTTGGATACCTTTTTGAAGGATTTCTATTCTTTTCCTTTCTCTCCTTCTTTTGTATCCTCTTTTTCTTTGCTTCCCTTTACCCCATAGTGCTAGGGTGTGGTCACCATCACTAGTCAGTCTCAGCAGTAGGGCTTGTGTGGGGTTAAGGACAGTCAGGGTCAGAGATAAGCAAAGGTATATTCCTTATTGGCTGTGTGGATTTAAACAAGTTGCTTTACTTTCTGTGCCTACATTTTCCCATTTACAAACTGGAAATAATAAAATCAGCCTATAAGATTGTCACAAACATTAAACCAAAATTATCACAAGGCTGAGAACTTTGCAGGGCACTATAATAAGGATATAATAACTGTCATCATTGTTATATGTTTTAAAGAAGTTTTCAAATGTATGAGAAAGCTTGAGCCTTAGTCCTTGGCACACATAAAAAGAGCATTAATATAGGTTCCTAGGGGAAAAAAGAATAGAGAAAAGAAAACAATCATTTCATTTCAGTTATCTCTTCATCCAATTTATTGGTACACTAAAACAGATATTTTAAAAGTTACTAAAATATTGATTAGATTGATTCTATTTTATAGAGGAAGACATAGGTTTTTACCTGGTCTTTCTACTTTAATAACTTCTGCTCCAAGATCTCCCAAATTCATAGTAGCAAAAGGTCCCGCCAGTACTCTACAATGTTAACAATAATAAATGACCATATTGAAATTTTTTGTATTATTTTCTTGATAGTCCATTAGTATAAATAAGCTCATGTAACATTAGTAAAATCAAAATTGTTTAAAATGTAATTTGACCATATATATCAAGAGCTTTAAAAAAGTATGTCTTCTTAGGGCTGGGGATCTAGCTCAGTGGTCTAAGCGCCTGCCCAGCAAGCACAAGGTCATGAGTTCAATCCCCAGTGCCCAAAAAAAAAAAAGTATGTCTTCTTTGATCCAGTCATTCAATTTCTAAAACTCTATCCTGAGAAAGAAACTAAAACTGAGGTAAAGATTCAAATGCAAGGAAGCTTAATTTATAAAAGTGAAATTTTGGAAGATGTTATGTAACCATGACATCCATATAATAAAATATTATAATTTTGAACAACACAGGAAAATATGCAAAATATAATATTATGCTTAAGATTGAGGTAAAATTAATTTAAATATAGTTCCAATTTTTGTTTTTTAAAATTATATATAACTAAGTGGATTGATAAAAATGCATAAATATTACAGTAATATTATCTCTTCAAATAATGAGATTTGAGGAAATTTTTTCCACTTTTTTGTTTTTTTCCTTCTCCAAAATTTCAATATGTGCATATAAGTATACCTTATAACATAGAAAATAAGATCGTTCCCATCCACCAAAATGTAGATTATCCAAAACAAACCTTGTTAGATCCAGGATTTTTATACCCGCCAATGGCTTTACATTGTCAGTATCTGGCAAAACATAGAAAAAATTTAAAGAGTACTGATTACTAATTTTCAAAATAAAGGAAGAATTTTTCATATTCTGCTCTAAGTAATCTCTTTTATTATAAAAAAGTTATCTTTCTTCACAATGATTTTACTTTATATGTGTCACAGAAATGTTGCACTGATTTCATCGAAAATCAAAACAGATTACTCCCAATGAGTCCACAAATGCACTGGAGATAGTTTATGTAATAAAAAATGAAGAATGAACTAAATTATGACATATATATTATTTTTAAATTAATTTTATTGACACACTTTTGATATATACAATGATCACATTCATCATAGGAAATGTGTACCTATACATAATATATCTTGATTCTTTTTTTCCCCATTCCCCTCCCTTCAACCCTTCTTCCCTCCTTATTTACAAAAGCTATTTCATTACCTTCCTTCTATTCTTTTTTATTGCCATTTTCCCTTCCTTCCCTTCGCCTTCCCCCCTCCTTATTCCCCTTCCCATTTGAACATTTTGTTCCTACTTCCCAGTATTTGTCACTCATCTTGGTCCTTATTTACACTTTTGGTTTCTCACACCAGAGAAACAATGTGATATTTAAACATGTGTATCCAATTGATTTCTCTTAAGAATATGGTCTTGTCTTAGTTACATTTTTCATTACTGAGACAAAATATCCAACACCCAAAGTTAAAAGAGGAAAGATTTGGTTTACAGTTTGTAGAGGTTTCAGTCCTTAATCAGCTAACTCTGAGGCAGGGTGGCTTTGAAGAGGGCCATCAGAGAGGAAAACAGTTAACAGTGCCCAAAATATAGCAAAAGGGTAAGCCTCTTTCTTTTCCTTATATTGCATGCAGGCTACCTGCCCTAGGGCAGGTGTAGCTCTCACATTCTTAATCTTACTCAGAACTATGCCAAACCAATTAGTAGACTGAGTTACTAATCATGCATCCTTGATCCCAGCACTACACACTCTACATACAGCCACCTCTGAAAAGCCCACACCCCCATAACTGCATGAGGCATTGGAGGGACAGCTAGACACAAACCATAACAGGACTCAAAATGCATCCATTTAGCTAGAAATGTCTCAAGTTTATCCTTTTTGTGGCTAAGTAGTACTCCATTGTATATAAAGACCACATCTTCTTTATGCATTCATCAGTTGATGGACATTTGGGCTGCTTCCAAGATGTAGCTATTACAAGTTGTGCTGCTATAAACATAGGTGTGCATATATCACTGTTTATGATGCTTTAACTCTTTGGGAAAGATACTAAAAAGAGAAGTACCTGGGTCAAAAGGAACCTCTAGTTTTAGATATTTAGAAATCTCCACACCGATTTCCACATTGGTTGTACCAATTTAAACTCCCACCAACAATGTAAAAGTGTTCTTTTTTCCACAACCTCACCAGAATTTGTTGTTGGTTGATTTCTCGATAATAGCCATTCTTTATGGAGATGGAATCTCAGTGTTGTTTTACTTTGCACTTCTCGAATGGCCAGTGATATGAAACACTTTTTAACATATCTACTTGCCATTTCTACTTCTTCATCAGAGAAGTATTTATTCATTTCACATGCCCATTTTGGGATTTTTTAATTTGGGGGATGGTCTGATTTTTTTTGAGTTCTTTATATATCCTAGATATCAGTCCTTTGTCTGAGGAATAGGTGGTAAAAAAATTTCCCATTCTGTGGGTTGTCTCTTCATTCTGTTAGTGGTATCTCTTGCTGTGAAAAAGCTTTTTAGTGTAAGGAGATGCCAGCTATTTCTTTGTAATATTTCCTGTGGGTTCAGAGTTCTGTTTACAAAGTCTTTACCTAAACCTTCAGTAGTTCTACCTATTCTATCTTCTAGCAGATTTAGTGTCTCTGTTTTAGTATTTAGGTTTTTGATCCATTTTGATTTTAGTTTAGTGCATGATGAGAGATATGGGTCTAGCTTTAATCTTCAGCATGTGGAAAGCCAGTTTTCTCAGCACCATTTATTAAAGAGACTACCTTTCTTTCAGTGAAGGGATCAGACCTCTCTGTCAAAAATAAGGCAGCTGAGTGTGTTTAGGTAGTTTCTGAATCTTCTAATCCATTCCACTGATCCTTGAGTGTTTTTTTAACCAGTACTATGCTGTTTTTATCATGGTAGCTTTGTAGTACAGTTTCACATCAAGGATTGTGATGCCACCTCCTTTGCCTTTGTTGCCCAAGATTGATTTTTGCCATGCTAGGTCTCTTCTGGCTCCATATAAATTTTTGGATAGTTTTCTCCAGTCCTGTGCAGTATGCTATTGGTATTTTGATCAGGATCACATTAAATCTGTATAACATTTTTGGCAGTATGGCCATTTTCACTATATTTTTTCTACCTACCAAAGAACAAGGAATTTCTTTCCATTACCTTTTTTTTTTGTATCAGAAATTGCACCCAGGACCTTGCACTTGCCAAGCAGACACTGTGCCACTGAGCTAACATCCCTGACCCTCCACTTTCTGATACCCTCTTCAATCTCCTTTTTCAGAGTACTGTAGTTTTTTGGGTGTTTGTTTTGAGACAAGATCTTGCTATATAGTTCAGGCTGACCTAGAACTCACTATGTATCCTATCCCGGCCTCAAATTTGCAGCAATTCTCCTGCCTCACCTTTCCAAGGGCTAAGATTAAAGGCATGCATAACCATGTCCAGCAGAGTACTATAGTTTTCAATGTAAAGGTCTTTTACATACTTAATTAGATTGATTCCTAAGTATTTCACTTTTCCTGATGCTATTGTGAGAGGTGTTGTTTTTTCTCACTCAGTGAGTTTGTTACTTGTACATAGGAATGCTACTGATTTTTGATTGTTGATTTTATATACAGCTACGCTATTGAATTTGATTATTAAATCTAAGAACCCTTTAGTACAGCTTTCAAGGTCTTCTATGTCAAGACTCATGTCATCCACAAATAATGGTAACTTAATTTCTTCCTTTCTTATCCTTATTCCTTTTATTTTTTTCTCCCATCTAATTGTTGTAGCTAATGTTTCCAGAACTATATCAAGCAGCAGTGGTCATAGTGGACATCCTTGTATTGTTCCTGATTTTTAAGTGAAAGCTTTCAGTTTTTGTCTATTTAGTGATGATGGTTGTTGGTTTATCACAGGTGGCTTTTATCAGATTGAGATAAAGACTGCGTATTCCAATTTTCTGTAGGGTTTTAAAAATTGTGAATGGGTGTTGGACTTTATCAAATGTTTTTCTGCATCTACTGAGGTGATCATGTAGTTTTTTTAAATCTTTGCTTCTGTTAATGTAGTATATTACATTTATTGGTTTGAAAAGTATGTTGAACCATCCCTACATCCCTGGGATGAATTCTACTTGGTCATGGTGCATAATCTTGTTGGTGATTTGCTGCATTCTGTTTGCCAGTATGCTTCTGAGGATTTTTGCATTTATGTTCATTAGGAAGACTGGCCTGTAGTTTTCTTTTCTGGTTGGATCCTCCTCTGGTTTTGGCATAAGAGTAATGCTTGATCCAGGAATAAGTTTCAGAGTATTTCATCCTTTATAAGTTCATTAAAGAGTTTGAGGGGTATTGGCATTAGTAGTGGCATCTAAATTTCTTGTAGAGTTCAGCAGTGAATCCACAGGATCTGGGCTTTTCTTCGTTGACAGTTTTTAAATTACAGTTTCAATTTCATTGACTGATGCTAGGTTATTTAGAATTTTTATATCTTTTTAATTCAGCTTTGGTAATTCATATGTATCTAGGAATTTGCCTATTTCTTCTATGTTTTCCATCTTATTAGAGCACAGTTTCTCAAAGTAGATACTGATGATCTTTTGGATTTATGCAGGATCTGTTGTGATTTTACTCTTTCCATTCCTAATTGCATGGATTTGAGTTTTTTCTTTCCTTTTATGTAAGGTTGAATAAGGGTTTGTCTATTTTATTTAATCTTTCAAAAAACCAAATCTTTGACTCATTGATTCTTTGTATTGTAACAGTGACCTATATAACTTGTTGTTTTTTCAAGACTGATAGGAATGATGAATCTTCAAAGTGTGTTAAACAGTTTATAATCATGTGTGTCTTTTTTCTCTTTGCCCATCAATTATAAAAACAAGTAGATTGATAATAACTACAGTAATTTACTGGACACATACAATATCAACATTAAATCATGAAATCAAATTTTAGCCAAATATCTCACATGATTACTGATTTTAATCTGAACTTATTTTAAAGCCCCTCTGGGCAAAAATGATGAACTAACATTCAAAATGTTTTTAACAGTTCTTATTTTTTAGAACTGGTTTAGGAAGCTGGGCGTGGTGGCTCACACCTGTAATCCCAGCACTCAGGATGCTGAGACAGGCAGATCGTTGTGAGTTTGAGACCAGCCTGGGCTACAAAGTGAGCTCAAGGGCAGCCTGAACAGCATAGTGAGACCCTGTCTCAAAAACACAAGGGCCGGGGATCTAGCTTAGCGGCCTAAGTGCCTGCCTGGCAAGCACAGGGTTGTGAGTTCAATCCCCAGTGCCGCAAAAAAAAAAAAAAAAGAACTGGTTTAGGTGTCCAGTATAATTGAGTGGAATGTATGGAGGTTTCCCCTAAATGCCCTAACCCCCATATATAAAGCCTCATCCTGTGCCACGGTGGCACATTTGTAATAATCAATGAACCTGCATGAATACATCATTACTACTCAAAGTCTATAGCTTACAATGGGCTTGATTCTTAAATGTTGCACATTTCATTGAGTTCTAACAAATATATAAGGATATGGAGACCCCACTGTATTTCATCCAAAATAATTTCACTTCCCAAAATCCTCTTTGCTCCATCTATTCATCCCTACCTCCCTACTAACTCCTGGTAATCCTTAACATAAGGCTGCCTCCATAGCTTTGCAGTTACCATAAACGCAGTATAGTTGGATTCACACAGTGTCTTGGCTACTTTCCTCTCCTTGTTGAGACAAAAATACTTGACCCCCAAAGTGAAGGAAGGAGAGGTTAATTTCTTACAGTTTTGGGGGTTTCAGTCCATACTTAGCTGGTTCTAAGGCAGGGTGACGGGGCTGAGGGGCAGCCCTCATGGCAGCTGCAAGCAGCAAGACCAAACCACACAAAAGAGGGAAAAACACGCCTCCTTCTCGACCTTACATTGTATGTCAGCTCCACCCCTGGGCAGGTGCAGAACTCACACGGCCAATCCCAGCACTAGACAATGAATCAATCACCAACACTAGATTCAGCCACTTCCATGACCACATGAGGCTTGGGGGGGCCACCTAGATACAAACCATAACACACAGCATGTAACCCTTTCAGATTGGCCTATTTCTCTTAGTAATATGTGCTTAAGTTCTTTTCATATTGCCATGGCTTATTTCCTTTAAGTGCTGAATAATATCCTATTGTCTGTATGGATCACAGTTTATCCATTCATCTACTAAAGAACATCTTGCTTGCTTCCAAGTTTAGGCAATTATGAATGAAGCTGCTATACACATTGTGTGCATGTTTTTGTATGGACATAAGTTTTCAATTCATTTGGGCAAATACCAAGGAACATGATTGCAGGACCGTATGGTAAACAGTATGTTTAGTTTTGTAAAAAACTGCCAAACTATCTTCCAAAGTGGCTGTACTATTTTTCACTCCCATCAGCAATGATTGATAGTTGCTTGATTCAATGTATTTTTTTAAAAAATTCTCAATGTAGCTCTATCACAAGTAGCTTAAGAATGAAGGTTGGAATTCATGCATTGTCACATACAACATTAACAGCTTGAGATTAGTCATAAGGAATATGATTCTTTACTAGGGGTTCATAAACCACATTGCTCCAATAAGGAACACTAAGGCATTTGCTACTTACAATAAGCTAATTTATTAATTTACAATAAGTAAATAGGAAATATTGGGAGCCCACATGATCGTTTCATTATTGTATTAAAAGTACATTTATGTGGAAAACCACTGTTACGGTTTGTGTCTGGATGTCCCCTCAAAACCTCATGTGGTCCTGGAGGGAGGGGCGAGCTTTTCAAAGATAGCTTATTAAACCTGTACCTCTTATTTTAATGCCTTCACCTCAGGAAACAGAGTTACAGTGCTTCCAGCTCCATTCAGCAGGGGGCCAGGGTCCTTGCTTTGTAAATATCCTCAGCTTGTGCAAGAGGGGGCCATGGTGATGGTGTGAGTGCTACACCCACCTTTAGGTGGGTAGCCTGCATACAATATAAGGGAAGAGAAGAGGCTTATTCTCCCTTGCCCTTTTTACTCTTGTTGCTTTTGCTGTCTTCTGCCACCTTGAGTTGTTGCTCCTCTGCCATGCCACCCTGCCTTGGAGTCAGTTGATTATGGACTGAAACTTCTACAAACTGGGAACTAAATTCCTTAATTTTGGGATTGGGTATTTTGTCTCAGCAACGAGAGAAAACCAAGACAAGCAAATTATAATCAGATGGTTAATCAATGGACAGAGAATCAGGGAAAAAAGAACATAGCTAAAACAATGTTCAGTGTATTAGATTCATAGAGCCACAGCACTATGAATCACACTGGCAGATATCCAACTACCTTGCATATTCTCCTTCCATATTGACTCTGAACTTAGACATCTGCCTTGTTTTAACCAATGGGACATTAACAGACCTGATGCTAGCAGAGGCTTGGATAAGTGCTTGCTTGTTGACTTGACTGGAATGCTCCCACCTTCATGTGAAGAAACAAAAGACAACAGAATTCATGGAGAAAGGCTTTTCTGTTTAGTCACCGCCACAGTCCCAGCAGAGGCTCCAGACTTGTGAGGGAAGCCATTCAGAATGCTTAGGCCCAACCCAGACACTAGTACAGGCAAATCCAATTAAGTAACTGCCCAGCTGATCCAAAGAACTTCAAAAAAACAAACCATTTTTAAGACACTAAGTTTGAGGGTAATTTGCTATATAGCAAGAAATGAACCAATACAGTGACTTATGGCTATTGTTACTGCCAGAGTGATCCTTCCCTTTTTCTTTTTTTATCTTTTTTTTTTTTTGGACAAGTTCTCACTAAATAGCCCAGCCCAGGTTGATCTGACAAACTGCTAATCCTCCTGACTCAGCCTTCTGAGTAACTAAGGTTACAGGCATGTGCCGCCACACCCAGTAGAGAGTGATCTTTTTAAATGTAATACACATAGTGTCTTCTTGCTGAAATCTTCCAGTGGTCTTCCACCAAACTTAGAGTGAAATCCTACATTTTTCCATAAGATTCAGCTTGCTCCAGCCCTTGACAACCTCTCTAACCTCATTCTCTATCACTCTTTCACTCTTCTCAACTGTATCATCCATCCTGTAGTGTGCATGTGTGCATGTGTGTGGGTGTGGGTGCGGGTGCAGGTGTGTGTGTGTGTGTGTTTCTGACAAGGTCTTGTTATTTTGCCCAGACTGACCTTGAATTCACAATTCTCCTGCCTCAGCTCCCCTAATTCTTGGGATTGCAGATATGTGGTGCCACACCCAGCTTCTTGCAGTTTTTTTTAAATCGTGTTTTGGGGCCTAAAGAAGAGATGCACAATTTAGATTCCCCTTCAAGTAAGGACTTGCTGCCCATCTGCATGGAGCATTTTTCCCTCAGCCTCCGGTATCCGTTTAGGAAGGGTTCACCTCAAGTTACCTCAGCTCAGATCACACACTATTCTTATTGAAGCCCCTGAGCAAATGGCTGAGCAAAGTTGGGACAAGAAGGCTAGTCATTTCTTCTAACAAGTGAAGAACAGCTGGAGCAGTCACCCTTGGAGTATT